>VXBO01004506.1:92830-114586 GCA_013400135.1 Rhinoptilus africanus | reverse complement strand
ACCTCCTCAAGAAGTTGGCAAACAGCACACTTACTGTCCTGAGATGACTCAATACCTTAAAAGGATAACATGAGGAAGGGTCTCCTTACCCAAACGACCACCAAGACACTCACGCTTGNAGACACTCACGCTTGCACAGAAGTGTTTTGCCGACACAGCATACTTTGATACGCATGGGTAAAAAGGGCTATTCAGTCATCCTGATGAATACGTAGGCCTAAGTGGAGTTATGTATTAGGTAGGCGGAATAATGAGAATATTTTGTGTACAAATAATGGGTGAATACCCCGGTAAGGTGCGCTAGATTTGTGAGTTTTCCCCCAAGCACTTCATGTCTAATAAAGCAGTATCTCCTCTCTAAGCTACTTTTGGTTTCGAGGGCTTTTATTTCAGGTAACAGTTTAACAAATGAGACTGTTAGACAATACCAGGGAACACTGAGTTTCTTCATTTATACTATTGTCTTATACTAAGAACAGATGGTTCAAGAGAAAATGCAAACATTCCCTTATGAGACGACAGGTTAATGGCTGCCACTTTTTAAATGGCTGAAATCCTTTCCAGCTGAGCAGAATAAATGAAATGCAGCCATGAACAAGAAGCTATGGCCTTCACTTACAAATCTCTAACTTAGAAGTCTCTTTCTTTTAATCATATATAATCGTCAAAAGTGCAGTTTTTACTGCACTACTGATTTACCAATTTACCACTTTTTTAATAGTAAATTTACTACTGATTTAACAGGCCCTACCTAATGCAATAAGCTGCAGTGCAAAGACAAAAGACAGGTGTTTATTTTGCAGCCTGAAATCAGACATCATGTCCCAGATTCTTTGCAGCCATTCCCAAACAGAATGATGAGGTAGAGGGACCCAAACGCAGATGCCAAGAAAAAACAAAGCTGAGATGAGTTTGGCTTGTCCCTCCCTGACAAAATTCCAAAAGAAAGAGGAACTACTTAATTTAGAGGAAAACATTTGTGGAAGAACAAGTGGGTGGGTGCTGGTTTACTATGTATAGTTAGGTCAGAAACAGGAAAAGTTTCTACCGATCAAAAGTAATGTGTATAAAACTGTCTCAACATCATTAATTTAACTTATATTGAGATTTATACATCTAATCCAAGTGGATAGCTTAGATTCAGTGTAACAGAATCTATTCAATTTTATATTCAAAGCTTCTGCCAGGTCTGTCACCAGAATACCTCATCTTGAGAAAGCCCATCTCATTCTCATCGGTATTATTAGGGAGGCAAACCCCAAAGTACGTCTAACACACGCCTGCTCCTTTCCCAGTTCTTCTATCTTTCTGTGCAAGGATGTGGCTCACAGTCTAGTTACCACAATTACCTGCTTTAGCAGATACAGATAGTTGGAAGTTATAATACCATCGCTGCTGCCCTACAGTGATTAATATTAAGGCTAAGGAAAATTTCTGATAGCTAATTCTCAACCTGTCAGCTATAACCTGAGCCTAGTGGGAGCGGAACTGCTCCTGAATCCTTAACTGCTCTGCGTGCAGCAGGATGTGCCTGCTCCTGCCGCTGCAAGACAGTGAGAGATTGTCTTAATGTGCTCTCTGCATAAAAACATGAGTCTGAAGGAGCAAATGTTACAGTGTGCATCACCTCTTCTCCGTCGTCAGTGGCACTGAACACCAGAAGGTGTACGCCTAATGAAATCCAAACCAGACCACAGGGGAACAAGGCGAGATGCTTATGGCTTTCTCTATCAGAATGCGTAAGGCACACAGCTACGCCCTGGCATGATAAATGTATAAATACAAGGGATGAAGCAAAACAAGCGAAAACCAAGGGAGAGGGAAATGTCCTGACTGACGGGAGATATGTGCACACAAGGACAGCAAGTTATAGTGGTACTGAAAGATCTCACAGTTAACTAAATATGAGATCCCCGAGAGAGCAGCTTCATACTGTGTTTAGTTCAATCTAAACAGGCAGCTGCCACCAAAAAGAGACATCCCCTTCTCTCCCCCACTCTTACCGCCTTCGCCGCTTGTGAGACCCAGCGACCCATTTAATCTCTCCCTTGTGCTGCGTCTAATGACTGTGCAGCCATAATCATCAGTTCTCTAACAAATCAATGCGTTGGTGGAAGGGACAGGATGTTAATATAGACACATACGCCTCTTTTCTAGGGGGCAACAAAAAAGCTGCCTTTGGGCAGCAGCCTGCAGATACAATGGATTACATACAACGACAAATCAAACTCTGGAACTGCCCAGCCTCTGCACCCACGCTTTCCTAAATGTTTCACCCATTTCAATCTTGAATTTGCATCATCTGCTTCCTTAAATTTTCCAATCTGGATAGATGTACACATGAGAGACTATCTTGATTATGAAGTTTTTCTCGTCTAGTCCCTAAACTATAATGAAAAGCTTTCAGATATATCAAGGGATGTCAAAGCACCCGAGAAAATAACTAGCATGGCCACAAGCATAAACTGTGAACGTAAATCCTTGTGAATTCCTGTAAATCATTTAAAAGCTAAGCACTGAAATGTCAAGTCCTAAGGTACATATCCGCAAAGACTTAAAGTACCAACTGCATACGTAGGTCAAAGAAAAAAGAAATGTAAATGGTGCACAAGCAAAGGTAAAAAAAGAAAAAAGAAAACCCAGTGATACTTGCTAGGCAGGTAAATGGACTACCTTACAATTTTCACAGTAGCCACGACAGGCAAGCACACAGAGTTCAGCTAGAGGGGCAGAGATCATCTAGTGCTGAAACTGCAACTGCTCTTGCAGTAATGATGGCAAGCTTTGACAGTTCTGATTTAATATTGACAAAGCACCATAAACTGATCAATCTCAGAATACTACTAGAAGATAAAGTAACATTATTCCCATGCAATAGTGGTGAAATTGAGGTACTAAAATAGTTGGTAGTTAAAACACTATTTTCTGTCTTTGAGGCACATACTCTAGGCTTGCTTTTGTAAGAACAAAATATTTTCTGCAACACACTGAACTCGCCACACTGATCATTTGTTCTCTGACCATACAGAGATGAAGGATGTGACAGCTGAGAGGCATAAAAAATGAAAAATAATATTCTCGATTTTTGCCAACAAAGTTGAATACAATACACTACAAAAGAGGTGTTTAAAACATACTATCCTTTCTGCCAAATCTCTACTGTAAAGTCACTGAGTAAACACCTACACATACGGAAAAAGCAGCCTTTCAAAAAATCTCCTGTGCTCATCAAATTATTTCTGGCAACACACGATGAGCTCCTACCCATAGAGGAATCCCTTTGAAATCCTTCTCCAAAACCAGTACCTAGAGGTATCATCTTCCCTGACAAATACGTCAGCCTTCCCTTTAGCCCTCACACAGGGGACCTGTGTGATTCTGCGCAGGGTTTGCTGTGCAGGCTGGCAGCAATTGCAGCTTAAGGAGATGAACCCTGCGCAATGCTAGGTGCATCACCCCTCCGAGCTTCAAGTTTCCACTCAGGCACAAAGACCTCAAAGAAAGCCAGGACTGCAGAAGGCAACATGCAAGAGAGAAGGATTTAGGGGAAAAAAAAAAAAAAGAGTATCTCCATTGGGCATCTTAAGCCTGGATTATTTTCAGATTAAAAAAATGCATGTACAACTGGAGGTATGACAAAAATTTTACAGAAAGAGGGAGACAGCACAAGCAAAACTTTAAAATGCTGTCTGATGGATTCTGTTTTGCCTTTATGAACTGCCTCTATTTTGATGTCTAACAGCTGCTTTTCACTCTCACAGCGTATTGAACTGTGCTCCTTCCACGAAAAGAAGAGCAATAACAACTACCAATTTGTCAGGGAAAAAAACCCACCACAGTAATTAAGAGCTAGTAAGTAATGAGTGAGGTTACCTCGACACAAAATGGCTTTTCTGTTTTCTCGGAAAAAAAAGTGTTAAGCATGGAAATAAATAACTTCCACAGCGACATCCAAAAAAAAGAGTCCAGGCTCCGATGCTGCCATCACGGACAGAAGCGCCAAGCCTGAGAGGGGCTGAGGGGCAGCAGGGCTCTCCCAGCAGGCAGGCAAGACCCAAGTGTGGGGGTCAGCCTGGGCTCCGGGAAGGTGGTGTACACAGATGAGAGCCAGCAGAGAAGACCCTGACCTAGGTCCACAGGATGCTTCACAGCAGCAACGACACAAGCCCACCAGCCTCTGTGTATAATATGGGCTAAATTACGCAAAACTGAGACAAGAAACCCATGTTGAACCTACTCTTCTACTTGTTTGCTTTACCTCTCACTTGACAGTTGCTAGTTAAAGTGTAAATCCAGCCTGGAGGTGAAGCTCTGGAAACAAATGTTAATGAGCAGTGCAGAGCCTGAGGCAGCAGCAGCAGCACTGGGACGTGTAGGCTAAGTGGTCCCAAGCCTGGAAGGGTAACAACAGCGTGCCAGTGCTCAGGGAACATGTGGAGAAAAGAAAAGAATAAAAAAAAAAGAGTGGTAAAAAGAGTTGTAGCCTCTACAAAACTCAAAGAAATGTGGAAGCTACAATTACACGACCCAAACCCCATCTCCCACTGACAGTACAGGAGGGGGCAGAGGTAACAGCAGCACTGCAGCTTTCCTTGTTGTGTCCTTCCATCCCATTCCCTGTCCTAGTTTACCCTTTTCTCACTGCCTCCACCACCACTTTGCTTTTGGAGGACACACAACAGTCAAGAGACAAAGCTAGTAAGTCTAACCTGTTTCTAAAAAGCTGCTATTGATATAAAGTGTACAGCCCCAAAAAATGCCTTGGTTCTCTGAAAGATGAGGATGCAGCTAGGGAGACCTATTAGACTCTGGTCAGACAATGGTTCTTTTCAAAAACACCATGGGTGACCAGGTAGACGTGTATATGAAAGCCATGGTCAAAACAATCACCTGGGAAGATCTCGCTTCCCTAGGGGAGATGAGCTGAATTCACACTCTGAGCATCTTTAGGACATGTGATAACCCTTTCCTGTTAAGACAAAGCATTTCTAACACACACAAAACAGCATTCATAACACAAAAGCCTTCTACGCAGAAGGCACAGCAGCAGAAATGCTTCTTGCAAAGGGAGAAGTATGCAATATCGAGAGCTACCTTGTACACAAGAGCCTCAAAAAGGAAGCCAAATATCTACAGATGTTATATATCTACAGACATTGTTTTATACATATATTTATATATATACAGGTACACAGAGGACACTTTCACAGCAGAATCAGAGCACTTATGCTAAATGGGAGCAAGGTTAGGATAGTCTAAGCTTTGGTACAGAGAATATTTGGTTATATACCAGGGCTTCCTATGCAAGCATGCAGAGAGTAGACTGGGAGCGTGACCAGTACATCCCACTGTTCAGACACAGCAGTTCCACACGGCAGAAACACAGAGCTCCTGCTCTGCCTGAAAACGTGATCACCGACAGACCTTGGAGGTTGTGCAGTTTCAGCAGCAGCAGATCTTAATGAAACACTCTGGAAGGGATGCTGTTAAGAAACAGCATCGGCAGCAGCCATTTACATAAATCTTATTCCTCTTCCAGAGAAGAGGAAACTCTTCCAAGAATGGGAGCCAGGGGGCTGACATTCCCACCGCTGCCTCCATCTATAGTACACAGACGACTGGCTCTAACCCACAGCCGTGCTGCTCTGAGGGTGCACACCAAACACCTCTTCTTTAAGAAATGTATACAGTGAAAAACAGTTAATGGGAACATGTATTTTAATTTTAAAGTGTCTCAGCACTCATGGATTAAACACATGACAGCATAAAAATGTCATTCATCTTTCTTTCAGGTCCATTGAATATCTGAGTTCCTGTTGCTACTGTAAGGCTTAAATTAAAAACAGAGATCTGAATTAAATCAGATTCTCCCTCAGACTTTTTCCCCCCCATGTCTGTTGAACAGAAATGCTCAAATGTGTATTTTAAAGTGAATCAGTGGAGGAAACTACCTTTTGGTCAGGTAAATAAATCCTGAGTAATAAGATGCAGAATGACATTCTGCCCTGACTTTATTTCCCTGAACCCAAAAAAGAGGCCCTGATGTCTCACTTCGACAAAGATTTTTGTTTCATGCAGATTTAGTGGCTGCACCTATATGAAACACAAGGTATATAAATTAAAGCAATCTTAGGAACAGATACAAATATTTGTTTAACATGCTTCAATTACACTTTAAAACATTTTATGGATTTTATGCAAATCCAGATACAATTTAGGATCAAAGTGAGCTATAGTCTCAAATGTGGGAAAGAAAGGATACAAGAAGATTAAAAGAGGTAGGCTTTCTTTTGCTTGGTTA
This sequence comes from Rhinoptilus africanus, assembly GCA_013400135.1. Classification (NCBI taxonomy): domain Eukaryota; kingdom Metazoa; phylum Chordata; class Aves; order Charadriiformes; family Glareolidae; genus Rhinoptilus; species Rhinoptilus africanus. Next base: position 108,285 of record VXBO01004506.1, on the reverse strand, counting down.
TAGTTCCATCAAACTTTTTTAATTTCAAAGGAAATTGCTCGCAATTTAAATGTCATTAGTGAGGGGAGAAAGGGACTTGCTGAGCTGCGAAATAATGAGCAACTTATTTCCTTCTTCCTATAGGGGGAAAATTTCCCATAAATGCCAGTGTCAGTGCAGCCTTACACACACCCTCTCCCTTTGTGCTAGATATTTCTTGAATTATCAGTATGAAAGTACAGTAATGTAGTGGTTTTGTCTGGGATACAGTTGATTTTCTTCATAGTGGCTTGTATGGTGCTGTGTTTTGGATGTGTGACCAGAACAGCACTGATGACACAGGGGTGTTTTAGTTGGCAGTGCTTATACAGCTTCAAGGCCATTTCTGCCCCACCAGCGAGTAGCTTGGGGGTGGGCCAGAGTTTTGGAGGGAACAGAGCCAGGACAGAGCCGGGGCAGCTGCCCCCAGGAGCATATTACCTTTTCAGTGATGTCCAGTCTTGTCTCAGGTATTGACTTTAGGAATACCACGAGAGCTGCTTTTAAAATAAGCATAACAGGAACAGCAACAGCGCATACATCACTGCAGCTCCCATCTGTAACTGCCTACCACAGTCCCCACATATTTCTGCAGACTCCATTCTGAATCCTTACCTGAGCATCCCCCGCTGCAACCTCTTTATATGAGTAAATTTATGTGAATCAGGATTGCAATCCATATTTAAAATTCCACTGACAATTAGACAGATGTTACAAACCTCGTCTTCATCTTTATGCATGCAAATATGCAAGTATTTAGTTTTCAGACTGCAGCCAAAAAGTAAAGTATTTTAATAAGAAACCTAGGCCATATACATCCAAAAGCTATTCTATAATTAACATAGATTTAATTTGCCTGAAATGAAAATGCTAGTTCAGCCAGGAGTTAGACCCAGTGATTGCTATTACAGTTTGCAATGAGACTCATAAGTTACAGGGACACAAATTAATTTAAAGCCAAATTTGAATCTGATCATGGTACACAGCATGGCCACTCTTAAAAATGTCCTATGATTTTATCAGACTGTAATGTTTTAGGGGTAGCTTCCCCAACAGATTATCTATCTTGAATTTTCTCTTTTAAAAGACGTAAAATCTAAAATGGGCCTATAATTTCTAAGAATGAGACTAATAAAGACTATGTTCTTTACCCATATGAAAAAAACATACATATCTTTGCGAGACCTGGAGACCTCATGCTTTAGATCAAGATGACTGGCAAGAGAGAGGCAGTATTTCAGGTATCTGCCTATATAGACTTTTTTGTCCATGATACACACTGACAAAACCTGCCATATTCTACAGAGGTGCACTGAATACATACACAATGACACACTGTTCTGATTTTTAACTCTATTTTATTTTTCTGTAGTCCATTTTATGCCTGTAAATCCAGACACAAAATGTATTTTCCCCTTCACTCCTAGCCTATTTTAATCATTTCAGTGTGGAATGGTACATTCCTTTAGCATATTAACACATTTTAAAGTCCTCTCCTTTTTTTTCAAGAGGATTTTTTTCCTCCCTCCCTCCCCCAACAGGATCTTTCCTCACATGCTCTTACTGGTGGTGTTTTCTGGCTGACTCAAGCTCTCAAACCTGTCTTTCTGTTTTCCCTTCCACAGTATGTTTGAGTATCCTTGTCCCTCCCTCTACCCTTTCTATCAGTATCCAGCCATCTTCATCTCACCATTCCTCCCCACCCTGTTTCTCCACCACTGTCTCCTCGTTACCCTCTTGCCTATACCCGTTCTGGCTCTGATGGGGCAAGGCAGCTCCAGCACACCCAGCTGAGGATTGGTTTTGTCTATCTAGGCTGAGCTATGAATCTCCAACCTGTGAAGCTACTGGAAGGCATGAAGCTGGACGTGGGGCAGTGAAAGAGCATTGTTCCTGCAATGTCCAAAAGCTCTCTAGCAAAGGCAGGGACATCCCTTGATGTCACTAAACCTTTGCATTTGAAGACTTCACAATGAAACAAGACAAGAGCCTTCACTGAGTTGTGAGACATGCACCAAAGCTACATTAGGGCAAGACTTGCATAATCACAGTGCTTTAAAATTGACCTAACAGTATTGTCATCAGTGAGATCCACAGATGTCTATGCTGATGTAACTATATGTCACCTTTCCCTGTGCCACTAAGTAACACCTTATTTCACATATCTGAATGCAAGTATATGCATTCGTACAGTACAGATGTTCAGGTTCATAACTCATGATTGGATTACATCTTTTCATCAGTGCAATACCCATGTGTGAAAGATAATGTAATCTAGACCTTCTTTGCTAATATCTCTAACCTTTTTAAAAAACACCATCTCAGAAGGAGAACGAACATATGAGAGCAGAAACTGGTTACAAATCACGTTGCACCACAGTAGTTTGAGGTTAAGTTTTAAGAATGAGATATATTTATTTGGGGATCAGAATACACAGACCTTAACAGTGGGGGAAAAAAAAAAAAGCTGTTATTTTTCTTTACTGGTGAAATATATCCTGGATGTGAAGGGCTTGAGGTACCCTTCACAATTCAGTGGCTCCCAAATCTCACACAGTTGGAGCTGCAAATGTCATTTTACTCAAAACACTACACCGAGGCAAGAATCTCACAACTGCTTTGTATTAAAAGATGGATTTAGAGCAAAATTCCATTGAAAAATACATGAAGCTATGTCAACTGACATCAGATGAGTTTCACTTCACAAAAGGAACTCATTAGCTGACCCAGGAGACAGAAGATTGAATGCTCATTAAGAAGTCTTTTGACATCTCCGTTCCTAACCAGCCATGTCCCGTAAGCACCTACATTTCTGCTGTGGAGCCTGCATCCAAGCTGCCGGCGTCCAAGCAGTCTTACACAATTAGTCACAGGCATACAAAAGGATTTAGGGATCGTGAGACCAAATTTCAGAAACCTCCACAACTGAATGACAAAGGAGAAGGGGCCTGGGCAATGCTGAGGTTTTTAGAAACATTTATGGTCTGTTTTCAGGCCAGGGCAGCCTAATTGTGGGGTTGGGTGTGCGGTGGAGTCTCACAGTTGAGCATCCCAATATGTCTCCCCCTGGGACTAGAGCAGGATCATACACTACTGAAGACAAGGGAACCACTGCCACAAAACGTTTAGCTGTATTTTGGAACAAAAAGGGATGGTGTAGGTACCTAATGTTTCATGACTCTGGACAGGAGGGAAGTACCTAAATTTCCTAAGAGTGCGTGTCCTGACACAATCCCGGCAGCTTTTCCTACCGGGCACCTCAGGACATTCCCTTTGCAAAGCCTCCCCTCGGCGGCCTGCCAGTCCTGCCGGCAGCTCCGACGCATGGGAAACCAGATACAGGACTGTATGCCTTGTGAGACAGGTGCGGTAAGATATTAATATATTTAGTTTGCTTGGAGAATGGCTCAAAAGGCCCATAAGTCTAAGTTTTTCTGATGCAAATGTCCCACTGCCTTCTTACTAGTACACTGGCACTTGCTCAGCGTGATCATCCATCTTCACTTTCAATGGAAAATGAAGTTCTATTAGATTTTATTCTAAAATATGAATGCTTTTGTCATGCTGCTCCTCAACACACCTCTGCAGGGTCATTTGCCATTTTACTAGTGTAACTGTAAAGTAGCTGCTTATGGAGTAATGAAAGCTGAAAGTTCAGTGACCCAACTTCTCATTATCAACACAAATGCATGCTTGTATCAGGAACATAAACACGGTATGTTACATGTTGGAGGAACCTGATAGAGATCTCAGATAAAGTAGAGTTCCTCACAGGTTTAATTAATGCATAGTCCCCATACCAGTTATTCTTCTCTCAAAATGCTATTAACCATGACACTGACCATGTGAGATGGCCAATGTTAATACAAAATAATACTAACAAAGGAATCACCGAGTACCTGAAGCCTCTGCCAATAAATATACATTATGTACACATATAAGGAGGGTTTTTAGTTGGATAGATGGCGAGGCAGATACATAGGGTTAATTTCTTTGAGTGTAAATAAAAATAGTATCATTGCTTCAGCTTTACGCAGATGACTGCACCTACAGGTATTAAAACAGCAAAACACATCAAAGCAATTTCAACTGTAAATGGAATTATTTTCAAATGAAATTTGGCCAAACGTTAAATATTTGCCTAAATTACTTCAATAATCTCTAACTGAGATAAATGGAATGATAAAGGAAAAATATGACCATATAAAGGAAATTGAACTGCTCTTTCTCTTTAGTTGGGCTTATGTCATCTCATCAGTTTGTATAGTCTAGAGGTGGAGAGGAACAGGCTCAATGTAGAAACCTTTTATGTATTTAATTTCAGTCAAAAAACTGATCAGCAGCAAAATGAAAATGTTTATGCAATAAACTCCTGAAACTTACCAAGTACAGCAATAAAAACCTCAGCAGTTCTGACCGACTGACTTCAAAATAGAAACAATCTATGCAGGAAAGTCCCAACGTCACCCCAGCCCACTCAACCTTCACCTCACAATTCAAGGATTTTTCAGTAGAGTGTATTATTTAGTTAACCATGAGCATATTGCAATCATTAGATATTGAAATCACTTAAGTCTGAGAGCCGTAAAGAATTCTCACTCAGGAGAGGCTAATGTCCCAATCAATGTACTGCCACTGCAGAGCCATGGGCAGCATCTGACAAGGAACTTCAAAATACTAGGGGCAGAACAGTTCAACTCTCTTACTTACCTGAGCTTTGAATGCATGTCAGTCAGATGCATAAATCAGTTTTTCTAAAATTTTATTTAGAAATACTGGAATAAGATGTGCTAGTGGTCATCCTCAGCTCTTCTAAATAAAATGAAACAAAACTTGGCATTGTATCTCTGGAGGAAGTAACACTATCATAGTACATAACACGCCCAGCTTCAACCTCTTGCCAGAATTACTCAGTATCATTAAAAATAAATGATAAACAACTCTGAGAGAAAATACAGAGGTAAACAGATAATGAGGAAACAGGTATTCACATTGTGCATATTGTCATTTAAAGTGTCTTAATTGCAGATGAAATTAGATGGCAACAAATAACATCTTACTCTGTCTTCGCTGTTTAACACACTAATAAAGATGCCTTTCCCCACACAGCCAGGCGTCCACGTTGCTCTGATGTCACTCAGAGCTGAACGCCGACCCATTGCTCTTTCTTTTCACTACTCCCTCCAGATGTCTCTGCTGTAGCCCTCCTTCACTCAACAGCAGCAGCGCCGAAAAGGAAACGCCGAACCTCTCCCTGCGAGGAGGCTCCGCCACCTTCGGTCACACGTTAGCGCTCCCCTGAGCAATGGTGCAGAACCTCTGCCACCCTCCTGGCCACTGTGGCAACTCACCAGGAAACAGAGAGGCAAAACTCATTTGCATGCACATGTTAAAAACGCAGACAGATTTGAGTCAGAGAAAAATGCAGCACTCCCATGATGGAGTGCCCAGATGTGTTCAGAGCTAAAAAACCTCTGAGGAAGAAGAAAGGAGAGCGTGCAAAAGAGAAAGCTGACACCACTTGTCTAAAATCAAGGCGCACGCATGCCTCGGAGATGGTGTGGGGTGGCTGCGCTCGCTGCAGCTTTGTGCGTGCTAGATTACTGTATGAAATTAGCACTGGAAAAGAGACACTCTCAGCTTAGCTCCTCTCCAGGAGAAAATATTTCATGCTGAAGCCGAGGGACACTGAGCCCTCTGGGAAGCAATGAGAAAGGTCTGTGATCCATCTTCAACTCTTTTCATCCAAGTTTCACAGGTGCCGAACTCACAGAATTCCTTCCATTTGCCTGATAAGCTTTTTGCTGGCAACAAAAGGGTTTCCTCCAAACACAAACGTATTATTTCATTGAAATAGCTAATTATTAATTTTATCTGACCTGACTGCTGCCAAACAGTCCTGTGGAGCTCTGCTGCCTGTCAGGAGCCACACTTCTCCTGCCGTGGAAGGAGAACAGTCGATCGGACGCGCTCGGTCCCACAGCAGGATGGCAGGCTCTGCCCCGCAGCCGCGGCACCACGCCGTGCCACCGGGAGCGGCTCTCTGTGCTGCTCTCAAACATCTTCCACTAAAGATGGTCACTGAGGTAGATCCCAGTGCTACATCAACTGAGGTATGGACAAGCAGCCTTCACGGAGGGTATCTGCACAAGAATTTCACCCTCCCTCCATTTACAGGGCTGTCCAGGGCCCATGGCCCGTTCTCCAGTTGCACCTACTGGCACACCACCCCACCGGATTTCCTTAGCCATGCAGGTCCTGTGTGCTGAGGGCACACCTCACCATTCCCGTGCCCACAGGGCAGATCATCTACACAAAGGTAAACCTGGTTTTCAAGGCTGACCCTTAAAAAACCACAGGAACGCCCCAGGAGTCCAGCTCACCCTTGTGAATCTCCACCAGCAGGTTTGCAACAGGATGAGTCTTTCACTGGGACCAGTGCTGTTTAACATCTTTGCTGGAGACATGCACAGTGGGATTGAGTGCACCCTCAGCGAGTTTGCTGATGACACCAAGCTGTGTGGTGTGGTCGACACGCTGGAGGGAAGGGATGGCATCCAGAGGGACCTTGACAGGCTTGAGAGGTGGGCCCATGTGAACCTCATGAAGTTCAACAAGACCAAGTGCAAGGTCTTCCATCTGGGTCACGGCAATCCCAGGCACAAACACAGGCTGGGCAGAGAATGGACTGAGAGCAGCCCTGAGGAAAAGGGCTTGGGGGTGCTGGCAGACAAAAAGCTCAACACGAGCCATCTNTCTAGTGGGAGGTGTCCCTGCCCAGGGCAGGGGGGTTGAAAGATGATGGTGCTTAAGGTCCCTTCCAACCCAAACCATTCTATGATTCTATGATCTGTCACTTTTATAATTATAAATCAAGGCAGAAGCCAAAAAAGGAAAACCTCAAATGGTACCACAGGGGGCAAAAAGTCACCCTCAATCAGTCAAATTACCGGACAAATACATGAAAAGAACATTGTGATGATCACTAAAGCAAGTTCTAAACACCTGGGGAAGTGTAGAGTAACAATTAATAGCACTATGCACCTAATGAAATGGGCATTGTTACTGATGGAAATATCAGAAAGTTTCCTATATTTGGGGGAACAGAATTAAAAGAGAGTTACTAGAGAGGGACTCTCAGAGGTCCATAAAGAATCTTTTTTAAAGAATAAGTAGCCTGGTAGGCTGTAAAATGAAGAATGGGAAAACGTATAAAGCAACATCTTTTTTTTTTCATTGCTTTGCAGTTCTATTTAAAACATTTCTATATCGCATGAGACCATACAACTTTTATTGGTACAAGCTAAAATGCGTTCCTACACCTATGCAGCATCTACAGGGAAAGATCTGAAATACATACTACTTCTAAACATCCCTGTTCAGTCTTACTTAGGTACAACAGAAATCTCAAAAACATCCCAGGTGAAATCAGCAACCAACTCAGGCTGCGGCTGCAATTATTTTCAGTAGTGATTTCTTTTCTAGCCACCCACATATTAGACACCAAAAACAGAATAACGAACAGCAATGAACATGTGATCGCTCTGATTAACAGTCTGAGCGCCCGCTGTTAGTCTGGTGAAACTTCCCAAGAACCGAAACCAGCACTTCAGGTTATACATATAATCTGAAGAGAACTGGGAGGCAAGCGATCTGTGGCTGCTCCATGTTGTTCACTTGGATAGTATAGTTGTTTAATACCAACTATTTCACATCCGTCTGCTTCAACAGTATGAACACTGCAGATAGCAGTTTTCGCTAGAATTAATCAGTATGCAAAGCACCTGTGTAACACAAAAGGCCAGAAGAAACAAGGGTGGAAAATGACAAGTTGGTAAGGAATGGAAAGACAACTGTAGTGAGCCTACGCTTTCTAGTAGCTCAGCCGAAATGGAAATGGCATGGTCAGGGTTGGTGTGAAACCTTCTTTAACTTCTGCAGAACAGAGTCATCATGACCTCTCAAGGGGCAGTGCATAAGTGGTGTTTTCTGTGGGACAAGGCCTTCCTTGTGCCAGAGGGTTCCTCTGGGAACATCTACGTTGCACACAGAAAGGCAAGTGCTGTGTCAAGCTCACCCTAGCAGTGAAAATGCAAAAAGAGACCAGTGCAGTGTCTTGGCTAGTGCTTTTGCTCGTGAGGTTGCACCACACATGCAAACCCGAGACTTGGGTGCCACACTGCTGAGCGCATCTGTCTGCTATGCAGGAAAACTTCTCCAGTCTCTACTACTTCAGGCATCTCTGCCTCATTTTGGTACCACACACCACCCCCGGCGCGGCCCCGCTTCAATACGAGCCATTCTCAAAGAACACAATTTATACCTCACTTTATCAGTTTCCATGAAACTTGTCCTTACCTTGTAAGATAAATTTCAAACGCAAGTAATGTGTAATTTCACTTTGGTATATAACCAATTATGCGTATATTAAACTCTTCCACTAGAAGTCAATGAAGATAACATACTGCATTTATATTTAGCTTTGCTCTATTTAAACTTCCTTAACAAGATGAATATAATTATAGACAGGTCCTCAGTGCTACAAGTTGGCACGACTTTACTGGATTGCATGGCAATTTGTCAATTTAAATTAGCTGAGAATATGGTAATAATGTTACATCACGTAAAGTACAACAGAGAAATAACCTGGGGACAAAATACAGATGGGAATAAGCTGCAAGCAACCAGAGGAATGGTGAAATGCTCATTAATACCAGGAATTTATGATGATTTGCTCAGCACTTTTGTCAAAACTTCTGCAACTGTTACATAGACTGAAATACGCTGGAAACACGCTCTAGAAATTGCCATGACAGACAAAACGTGCCACCTTTCACAGGGCCTTTCAGACAGAGGCTTGACCCACTGTGCTGTTGGCTGGTGACGCCTTACAAGTAGGGGAAACGAGGAAGGACTTTGTAACAAGGGTAAAAGCTCTTCTGGGCCCTAAATGATGACCGGTTTGTGTCCTCCATGAGCGAAATCAATAGCCTTTGTAATTTTTATCCTGACTCATGTAACTTCAACTCCTGTGCTCTTCATGGAGAGCAAATGGCTAATCCTTACTAGCACACTGGGAGGGCAGCGTCTTCCACACATCCGTGCCAGCCTTGAAGCCAGACAGTGCTAGATGTAAAAGGTATTTACACTCTGTATCTCTGTGTGTTTGCTGTCCTTGGCCAGGTCAGTTTTTAGCTGAACTACAGGATGAATGTGTTTCTTCATGCCTTAAAATAAAGGCATATGCTTTTTAATATCTAGTTATTGATGTTTTAACACAGAAACAGTACAGTAAGCACTGATTCACCACAAGAGGGACAATCCAGAACAAATAAAAGTTTATCAGTAAAATATAAATACAGAAGAGCCTGCAGTCTCCCCTCAACTAATCTACTCCCCATTGTGCAGTTCACAAGGAGAATGCATTTCTTTTAATTCATTCTATATAGCTAAAATCAAAAATCACCAGAATTTCTCAAAATTTGTCATTTTAAATAAGAATAACAAAATAAATAAATAAAATGTAATAGCCGAATCTTGGAATTGTAGATGTCCTTTACTGTCAAATTACTCAGCAAAATACCTTAATATGAACTAAACTGGTGGCAGCTAATCCCATGCAATTTTACTTCAGTAATGAATGTAGAACAGCTTTAACCAACTCTGAAGTTTGATGTAAAAATTCCATCAACAGCTAAATCTGGCACAGCGAACATGTAGAAAGCAGGACTACACGCCAAAGGCAATGCTGCTCTTGTGTTATACAGATATTTGGGAGGGGGGAAAAAAAAACAAAGGAAAAAAAAAACCTATGTGCACATAGGTCTGCTAAAGGCAAGAGAGCCTGCATCTTTGGTGGGATGATTATTGTGACACTTCATACTCTGGAGGCCAATACTAAACTAATTTTAAACTTCTTTTGGCCTGAGTTAACAAAACTAGTATATGCCCAAGGAGATTCTTGCAGAGGTTATGGTCCTCTAGTTGCCTCCTAAACGTATCCAATTTCACTCTTCTTGTCATCCACTGACAAAACATGAGTCCTCCTTCAACACAGAAGCCTACAAAACCCTACTACTGAAATTTTATGCCAAGCCTAACAAGCCTTGTTCTATAGGATGATTAGAAGCCTTTATAGCAAAATAATTCTCTAACTTAGAAGAAAAGAATTAATAAGCTGTTTTCAGCTGTAACGCCATTAGAGCTACAACCATGCACAAAAGATTTCATGTAATATTCATAGAACTGTATTAAAGCAGTAGACTACCTTAATTTATATAATTCCCTATCTGTAAAGAAGGCTGTTGACAGTGTCCATAACTGCTGTACTAAGACATTAGCCAAATATATGTTTTCCAGAAGTTTTTAATACTTGAAGGTTACATTTTTGGCTGAAATACTGAAATAGAACTCTTTTTTGTTGTTGTTTTTTAGCATTTCCACTGTTTTGCACAAATATATACTGCAATGACCAGATTTCACACAGTTCTAATCTAGACAAAGTCAATATATTCCTTTCAGGTGTTTTCACATAGTAGTCCTCATGAAGAAATCACCATTTCTATTTCAACTAATGGTTATACCTATACAAAAAGCTCTGAAACCATTTTGGGACTCAGATTAAGATTTAACACTGAGAGAGTGACGGTAAAGAGGTTTTCATGTGGCCTAGCAAATTATGCTCTTAAAAGAGGACTGTGACAACCAGGTTTTCAGATACTAAGGCTAAAAAGACAGAGGAAGAAAAGCATTGTTTTGACAACTAGTCTTCTGTCTGTGCCCTCTGCAACGCCAGCGACTTGGTAAGAATGCAAGGCAGCAAGCTTTTTTCCTTGGATAAATTGCAGTTCTCCCACCATCTAGAAAAGTACTCAAAAATGAGAATACATCTGGAAAGATGGCAGAAAACAGAACTCTGGTCTTCATAGCTCCCCTCCAGGTGAAAAAACCCACCTGGATTGCCATTCACTAGGAGCAATCAGGGCCAAATAAAAAATTCATCAGTGTTGCTGTGGACCCAAGTGCGTCCCGTCACATCAGTGGAATTACTCAGATTCATGCAGCTGTAATTGAGATCAAGCAGGTGAGTATCAGCAAGTACTTTTATGACAACAAAGTGCCTTCTGCTTTTAAAACCTTTATCAATCTCAGGTCTTAATCTGACAGAAAAGCATCCTAATTATTTTCATATTTTTCTGTATGTATGATTATTACGGGGTGAGAACTCACCATCAAAGATGGTGTTTTTGACATTAAGGAAAAAGAACAAGCAAGAATGAGCAATGCCACAAAAAAGCTAAAATAAAATATTCTACCATTTGCAGAAAAGCAAATGACCTGGAATACCATGTCTAATCCATAGGCTATTTTTTTTTNCCATGTCTAATCCATAGGCTTTTTTTTTTTTTTTGCTTGAGAGCAAATGCTGTCAGTCATAAACACCTTATTGAGCAGAATCGTGACAGTTGAACAGTGCAAAGTTATCCTGCCCTCTAGCTTGGCTCTTAAAATTCTTATCTATAAACATAAAATGGAACATTAATTTAAAACAACAAGATGCCAGGATGGCAACCTGTAGTATATAAGATGAAATGCAGAACTCTACACAGTTTGAGAGGAACTTATTCTTTAATTACATACTTCTCTCTACAAATGGTGTGTCACCATTTTTTGCACTCTCTTTGGGCAAACGGTACATTTCATTATACAAGAGACATGCTGTTGCCCCGTATCTTTCTGATCAATGCCTTGAGGCTGGAAGGAGACATCCAGAGGGTTTGTGAGTTTCTTTGAGCTTCCTCTTTGCCCTCACTTCTTTGCTCCAGACAGGCTCCCGCTGAGCACCACAGAAGTCTCCCTCAGAAGAAAGTGATTGAGCTCTATCCTCATTGCCAGGACGCGCTGCGGTCTTCTGCAATAGCCAGGAGAAGCCAAAGCCTTCCACAGGGCTCAGGCAGGTACCTGCCTTCAAGCAAGCTACAGAAAGATGCTCACCCTCCAGCCTTTCCCCAAGACTGTTTTCTGCCTTGTTACCTTACGTGAGCATGTGCCGAACCACGACTTACTCCCATGGGATTACGCAGTGCCAAAAGCACACACGATGGTGCTTAGACCTTGCAGTAGGGGAACACAATGTCTGACATAAACCTCCCTGGAGATAATGGGTCCTCCCAGGAGAAGTCTGACTCATAAAAGCAACAATTGTTCCCGGTCCTTAGGCAAGGCCCTTTCCTCCCATAGAAACAGGCTGGATGCAATCTTGTGCGAGCGCGCAGAAGGCTGTCAGGGGAAGGAGATGTTATTTCTGTACCTTGTTTAGTCCCTCTTCTTTCAGTGAGATTTTCTAGCTACTGCTGCACAGGGCAGTAGGCTTATCTCTATTCGGCAATTTTACCCTGTTTAAAGGAGCTGCTTTTCCTCAGATGAGGCGAGTTCAATGAAACATCTGTAAAAGTCTTCACCCTCCTGTAGTAAGGAGGACATTAATTCTTAAAAGCTGTCCTCTTAAGTGGGATTTATTTAATGCCAAGGCAGAATTATACATTGGAGTTCTTCTAGATTTACTCACATTTCCTCCCTTTTAGTTTTAATTGTAACTAAAGTGAACTCTCCCAGCAGTTTAAGATTTACTTTCCCTCTAGGTGCTGAAGCTTATTAAAACAGGTATTTTGACTCTGAGTGATTAGACTCTTGACTCAAATGAGAATTCATAATCTGCACAGTAAGTAATCCGTGGAAAAACTATGCCAACAGGTATCTCCAGCTCTTCATGAGCAATGAAAAATATGGGAAATTATTAGAGACTAACAGGAAAAGCCAGAAATGGCATTAGTCCCAATACAGAGAAAAGTGATCTAAATTAATTTTGTCAGAGTGAACTCTGCTTTCAAATTTATTTGTCTTATCACATTAACACTTTAACAATGACAGCCTACAGGTCTATTTTTAGGTACTTAGTACGTTAAAATATGTGATGAAAGCAGAGAAAGAAGAAGTCACTGAAAAGGTTTTCTATAAAGACGTTCAACCACTCTTCCCAGCTCCGTGCCGGTGAACCATTCAAACAGCAGTGCCTACATTTGTACGACAGAAAAAACACCTGCATAAAGATCATGATGCTTTTTAAAAGTGCTAAGCAACGCACAGTAATACTGAGACCACTACATGGTGTGGGAGTTTGGCACTTCTGAAAACCAGGCCATTCATTTAAGTGCCTAAAACCACATTTTTCTCACAGAAAAGTAGACGTTCACAATTTGAATGTATTGTTCTTAGTACAGTGTGCAGCTAAAAGAGGACAGACACTCACTTCACCAGATCGGTAAGAGATCTCCAAAAGACCATGCTCTCCCTAAAGTATGTGATTTTTACAGGATGCAATGATGGGGAATGGATAAATTTCAGACAGAGCTGGCTAACAGCAAGGCGAGAAGGATCTGTTAGACACAAGACCATCAAAAGAAAACACAAGCTCTGTAAGACCGTGAGTAGAATGGTGTTGATTTTGCTTTTCACAAACCCTCAATGTTGCATTTTTCTACATTGACTTTTTTACTATGGTGTTGTACTAGATTTCTTTTTAGGATGAATCATTTGTTAAATCACACCTACTGAGTTTCTTGCAGTATCTATCAAAAAACTATCTATAGGAACGTATGGATAGGTTTCACATACATACTGCACTCTGCCAATACTAGAAGGTAGTATAAAGTCAGAATAGGTATGTTAGCAGGAATTCACAGAATGGAAAATGCTTGTCTTAAAGAGAGATTTTAAAACTGAAAATTACTTAATACCTGACACAAAACTGTTTTTAAAAGTACCCAAGGCTGTATTCTGCATTACCTCATCCACAGAATCTTTAATGAAGAAATGGAAATCATAATGCTTGCCATGTTACATCTAAACTAGATTCCTGTCTCGTATCACAGATTTCTCTCATGGGAAATGGTGTGGTTCCAGAAAAAATGTTAAGCCATATTTGATAAGAAAGTTAAAATTGAAAGATGATGTACAATCTTCCAGGTATTTTGAAATAGCAATAAACAGATGGCTAAGTACAAGCTGTGTATCTAGTTTTCACCCTTCTCTTACTATAGTAGAGGTATATTTTAGGAATGTAATTGCATATTTAATAACCTGAACACAAAGTTAAGCACGGCCATCAGCAACTGAAGATGAACCCTGCTTGTGCCAGCCCTTCCTAAGCCCTGTATAAATCCGATTCCAGCTAAACTAAAACCATTCAGAGCAATGGATTCTAAAAAAATCATCTTCTTAAGTCATACTTTCACGGATACTTTTCATCTTATGTAAGCCAACACTGCTTCCAAAACGAACAGTCCAACCCTCTCTTCCCAAACCTTGCATAGCCAGTAAACACACTGCCAGGCAATGAACCCGACAGAGCAGCTATCTTAAAACTAATCTATCCCTAAAAGGCTGGTCTTAAACTGGATTATTTTGGAAAGGAAAGGAAAAAATGAAAATGCTCAGAAAAGTATTCCACTTTGATTTTTTCTGATGGATTCAATTTTATGTTTTGATTTAAAAGATGTTTTTCAGTTCTCTCCCTCCTCTTTTGCTACAGTATATATAAATGGAATATATATTTTAAGATTAAAACATTTATCAGTTAGCCCCAAACCATTTTTCTTCACCACTTGTTTTGTACTGAAAATTTTCAGCATTATGAGAGTGACATCAGAATTTCAAAATTATTCACCAAATGGAATCTCTCATGTAGGCAGTTTTATTTAATTCTTGTAAGCAGCAACAGGGCATACCACTAGCAGGGGAAAAAAAAGGTTATCTATATCTGTTTATCATCAAGAGGTTCAAACACCTGGTGGACATAATGTGCTAGGACCGCAGATAGTGGTTTTCATCTCTAGCTATAGAAAGCCACAAGCAGTTCAGTTACTCTTTCAGAGGCGCAGCTCCCCAGCTGCGAAATATTTCACTGATACAGTGAGGTAGGAATTAATTCATCAGTTTACACGAGAATTTCTGATACTACAATATTAAGCACTATGTGTAACCTCTTGAATAGAAAACAAAAAGCCAAATATTCAAAATCAAAACAGCCTAAGTTAACAATTTGTCACTATTTTAAGCAAAAACCACCAATTACTTCAGACCAAATTCAATTTTTCTTGCTTCTTCAGAACTGCCACTGTTACAATCGTGCTAAAGTACGGAAAGCAGAACATAGGAGTCCACTGTGCAAATATGAGATGGGAATTTTGCTGACAAAATTAATGAGTTCGGTTCTTACGGGTCTTACCTAGTTTCTTTACAATATGCTGCAGTACTCAATCTGTTCTCATGCACAGCTTTATTGTCATCATCCCTTTCTACCAATGGGAGTTAAGTACAAATTTGAATGAAGAGGTATTTATTTCAGGACTGATATGATGTCCTTGTTTAGCCTCATA
>VXBO01004506.1:63636-74480 GCA_013400135.1 Rhinoptilus africanus | reverse complement strand
ACAAGCAAGAACATAAATCTTACAGTCTAAAATGTAAGCCTTCTACTGAGGTACAGAATATGTCACTTCACATCATGAGTGTGAAAAAATGCCAGTTGAGCTGTACTGCGTGAAACACTTGATGTGAGAAGGACGCAATAACTCATCACAAAGTGGAGTTTTAGAAAACAGAAGGCCAAATAACATGATGCAATTATCTCAGTTACTTCTTTACCACAGAGGTGACAAGGATAGCTCAGATCCGGAGAGGGGGACACTGCCAAGTGGGTAAGGACACAAACTAACCAGGAAGGAATAGTCACCATGATAATGTAAACTGTAGTTTCAAAACCATTTTCCAGATAGTCTGGGAACAGATTTGTGGGTCTCAGTTTATAAGGACACAGAGCCATGAGTCAAGCAACTGCTTCCTCACAGCCTGGAATAATAAATGTCATCACTCTACCTAAACAGACACCAGCATTTTTGATGAGGTGAGCTTCCCCACTGCATCATCCACAGAAGCAATCCTTGTTAAGACTATCCCTCACTTCTGTCCTCCTACCAGGGAGGAGTGGTGATACTATCCAATAAATTATTTTAAACACCACTTGGGAGGAATATAATTCAGAAAAAATACTGCAGGAAAAAAAAAGGCATAGCTACTCTCCATATAAGCATTTGGTCACAAGTTCAGAAACTAATTTCCTTTATTAGCAGATGGCCCATTAAATTCTTTCACATTTTAAAATTACGTATTGTCCTATGGCCATATTACATTTTAAGGAAGTAATGTAGCATTTCTAATTCTTCAGGAAGAAATGAGTGTGGAGACCTATATACTTGTATTCATTCTTTGTCTGTTGCGGTATTCAGCTTTAGTTTTTAGTCAATTTACCCATGTTATTCTAAAATATTTTGTACTGGTAAAAAAAGAGTATTGGAATCAAACTTTCCTAGTGACTTCAAAGAATAAAGCATTTTATGTGGCCTTTTGCAGCTTTCTTTAAATATTCTGTGTGTTTACTTTCTGATATACATTCAGAAATAACCTGGAGAACAGCAGTTAGTTTATGCTTCATAACTTCATACTACAAAATGTAAAAAGGATTTAAGGGATAGGATTTGCTAAATCCCACCTTCATATCTAATCGTCTCTGAGATGAGAGCAAATAATAGACATCCGAACGAGAAAGGAATGTGCAAGTGTGTACCACAGCCCTACAACTATATATAATCAGAGCTATTATCAGTTAGACATCTGAGGCCTTGTATATTCAATATTTTTGAAAGCTAAAAATTGCCTTTTGGCTGTACAGATTCTTTGGGTTTTAGGATAGTTCATAAAGTTTATCAGTGCAATTTTGTTTTGTTTGAGGTCTTCTGGGAGACGGGTGGGATTAAGGGCTTTGAGAAATGGGAGGGGGTTTAACACAACAGGTAAACATGAAAGGAAATACGGTGGGTGGGCAACCAAAGTGGATAGTTTACTTTTCATTTAAAAGTTGCCTCCCATCGTTACTTCTTTTTCCTTCCTAAGCAACCATGCTTTTATATATTTCTTCCAAGAAACACTTCCCTTGGCGGCTCATCAGTGTGCTGATGACTGCTAAGGGTAATAGCACATGGCAAAAATTATTAGAACACTCAGAGCTGGGGCATAGCTAATTGTGGAGATGAGGCACCTGTACATGGCCTCAGCTGCTCTCTCAACAGCTGGAGGCAAGCAGTCTGTCCTACTAAAGTGCATGCATGTGTTCTGAAACCCATTTTCACCGCCTGACTAGTTGCAAGTGTCTTGAGCTAACCAGAGCTTCCTCCTCTGCTGGGGGCTGGAGGTGTCCCCAGACTATCTGCTTGTTTCTGCCTTCAGTTTCTTACGTTCTGAACTGTTCCCCTTCCTGTTGTCTGCCAGGCTGCGAGCTCTCCAAGCAGTTGTACGGAAGGCTTAAACTCCATTGTGCAAAGAGATTTCCTTCAGTATCGTGAAGGGGAGCAAACAAAAAGCAAAGACAGATTTTCTTCAAAAGGCATGAAGTTCATACAGCTGAAATATACAGTAGAACAAAGGCACAAACAATGTGATTGCACAATTACCAGGCCGGTAGAAACTCCACTGGAGGAATAGTTGCAGAAAGAAGCTACAAATACCCTTTTTGGCTATGGTCAAAGTCAGTGCTTTGAGGTTAAGGAAGTAAAGTCTCCTACAGACACTGTATGGAGGACCAGATGGAGTCCAGTTCTCTTTTGGTGATGCCACAGTTTAACCTTGATGTTCTAGTTTAACCTCAGGATTTATCTGATAACGTGTCATTGGTAAAGTATATTATCTTTCAAAAAATAATAGTTAAATATCTCAAGGTAAGTAAGCACCCGAGATAACTGCCCCCTCCACCCCCAATATAGCTTCAAATACATGTACATATCTTCCAAATACTAGTTTATTTTTGCATACAGATGAGCGATTTCCTCTTCCTGAATTAAATCATTAGTACACAGTGTTACTTTCTGTTCTGAGAAAAACGACTCCTGGGTATTTGAAGAAACATGACCACTTGTAGTTTAAGCAAAACCAAGTAGGAGGGGTTTGTGTTAAACTCTCATCTTGTGGTTAATAAACAGCCATCCGTATATACAGACTGTGCTGTACTGGGTTGTAATAACTGTTCCACTTAATAATGCTGGAGGGCAGCCTAAAATCAGATATAAACATTTTATACAGTATAATTTTGAAGCACATGCATGATTCATCACTCACAATTGTTTCTATATTTTATATAAGGTTGACAGTATATGTTGCATACAATTTAGTAATTCAATGTTAAAGAATGAATAAAAAATAAACAGGTTATAAATATATATCATATCAAAGAGTTATAATCCAAGAATGAGTTGACGGAAAAAAATGGGAAAGACTGCAAGGGGTAAGACAGTTCAGAGACTAGTAAGAGCATAACATTTAAAAACAAGCAAGGGACATCCTGCTTATTTATTGCTTTACATTGAAGACTTAATTTTTCTTCTGTACTTATACTAATATTCGTTGATGCCTGTTCCAGAAATTGGAATCTCAGATCTAATACCATTCTGTCCATCTCTAATAATACATCTGATTATGGTAAGTCATTACTTCATGAGCGTTATTTACTCTATCACAGTAGCACATACTTTATTCCTTCTCCAAAGTGAACTATAGGCAGTTTTCTCTGGTGAAATAGAAGTTTTGAAACTGTGCTAGAGATCACTTAAAAAAACCCACTCAAATTACCCTTTGATCTGAAAAGGCATTTAAATTTTTTGCCACAACAAAGTTTATTTCCCCTTCGGTGGTGGAGAAATCTATCCTCAAATGACCATGATATATTTGTCAAAACTGATTTAATCATGTTATTGACAGTTCCCAAAGGAAGTGATTGGAGAGATGCAGATGAGTCTGTTCAACTCTTCTATGTATCTTGATGTTTCAGTAGTTGGAATTACTTATGGTCTTTGAGTTACATGAGAATTTTAAACATGGTCATCTGAAAGGACTAGACATCTTCAAAGGTATCAGCCAGTCAAATTCCTTATGTTAGATAATTTACTGATCTCTCCAAGTCTTCCCAGTTTGGAATGATTCTATTTGTTTGTATGTTGTTTTACGATGCCTTCTTAAATTATTAGAAAATCCTTCCTCCTGTAAAAGTCTGTTTGATTTTCAACATAGTGCAAGAAAGGCACTGCATTATGGGACAATTAAGATTGTGTGCAAACTTCATGATATTATCTGAAACTGAAATGCCATCTGCTTTAGTTTATAATCATTTTGCCACTATACCGTCTTCTGCCTTCTACCAAGGAGCCTCAGGAAAGAAAAGTAATTTTTGAAAGGAACTGCTGCAACTAGAAGAGACTATTTAAGAAATCATTACCAAGCCCTAAAGAGGCACAGACTGATGACAAACTGCATGCATAAAAATACAGGCAAAATGCTGACTATTGTACAACATGAGCAGTTCCTACTGAGGCTTAAAACTAGTGGGTGAGCAAAACTGTACATAGAGGTGTATTTTTACTTCAAGGATTGCTAAACCACTAAAGTTACAGGTATGATGATTTTACTTCATTCGGTTATATGTTAGCACGAATTCACTGCTCTACTTCTGGAAATAAAATCGTAATTAAAGGAATAAAACCTACCATATTTCTCCTTGGACTTTTTTTCCTTTAGATAAAATTAAATGCTAAAATCCTGGAATGTTACCAAACCTAGACTTCCCTGAATGAGAATAAAAGAGGGCATTTAAAGATGGAACTATGTGAAAGTGCTTCAGTTTTGAAGAGATTAACAATGACAATAACAAAAGAGTTTGCGTGTCTTGAGGCAACGAAAGATTACTTTTTTTGAATAGATTATTATGTGAGTCCTTTAGAGAAAATATAACCCTTAGGAGGTGTGTAACAATCAAACAACAGCTAGTATGAACCCGGGTTAGATCCAGGGAAGAGAGAGGTCCTTCTGGTAGGCGTTCAGAGAAAAATTGGCTACTCAGCCTGAAAACACCATTTAGTTGGCATCTTACCTTGGGGACACCCAAATGCCACAGGGTGCCATGGGCTGTGCCTTTGGCAGATGTGCCTCAGAAGGGCTCTGTCTGTACATCTTGCTTTTGTTTTGAGGGGACTGAGGTACTCAGCTTCTCCAGCCAGACTGCACTATAATCCCCGCGTGTGCCTCTGTGTTTTGGGGTGTTATTTTTAGCACTGCTAAGAACCAGCTCCCTCCTCAAGGCCAGCCAGTCCCCAACACCAGCTCCTTAGAGGACGGCCTGGGGACAGCCCCACAGCGAGTCCCAGGAGCCAGAGTTAACAATCAGCAGGTAGGACGCCCCCGTAAGCAGGAGAAAGAGCCGCTGTTCCAAGTCCCCTGCCCAGGGGGGTGTCCTCAGCGCCCACCCCACTGCGCCCGCGAGGCCAACTCTCCGCCGCCTGGCGTCTCTGTTCAGCAACTGGGCTGCAGGGGCTGGCATTGACATGAAAGGGCTTTGCTCCAAGGTCTGCTATTAATTAAACTGTCATTAGATGAAACACGCATGTAATGACTGGAGCAGGGCCTAGCACACCAACACCGCCCAGGCGGGGACAGGCAGCCCGGCAGGGGCAGGCTGGGGGGGCCCTCCGGGCCTGGTGCGCACCGGTGGGACATGGCGGGCCTCGTGTCGGGAGGGAAGAGGAGGGCACCGCCTCTGCAGCTTCACACTGCTCTTGTCTTCTGCTCTCTGACCTTTTGAGGCAATGCTCGTTTTCAAATTTGTACCCAGAGGTGCTGGAGTTACCAAGAGCGCCATGAACACCTCAGGGCTGGGGCTCGGCATCTTCCCCTGCCACCGGGGCTTCCTTTGCTTCCCACCACAGGGCTGAAAAATGTTTTCACAGTAGGAAAAACACAACTTGATACCTACTGGATAAGACTTTCACCTTGAAATATGCAATGAAATGAAAAATTGGTTTCCCAAAGCTCTTTCAAGAACAGTTACTGAAGAAAGTCCATAAATGGGGTGCAGAGTATTTCCAGTCACTCCCCAGCAAGTGCTCTGACCGCACGGCCACAGTTTCATGCTCCTTTTCAGTCTGTCTCTTTGGTCCAATTAATCTTTAATTACACTGAGACAAATGTAAGAGCTATTGCAGAGGGGGTTGGGAATGAGGGATGGAGCTGGAGCCTGCCAAGGTGAAAAAGCAAGTCCCATCTCAGTGCCGCCTCAACATGGGGATTTTGTCCCACTCCGCATGTTGAGAGGATGTAATTTCACAATTTCTCATTCATCAACCAATTTAGGTCAGGGTCAATCCCCAGGACAGACAGATCTCTACATCTGTTCTAACTATAAATGTAGAAAGGGCAATTTAGTTGGGATGTTGGTGTCAATAACTCTTGCCTTGAGAATGAGCTTGCAATATCTAGTTATGTACCTTAAGTATGGTATTAGAGAGACAAAGGCAGACTTGATTTACTTTCTTCCTTAAGGAAATCAATATATTCTGAAGTGCCTGTACAAGCATAGCTACTGAAACAATGAAAAAAATTCACAAACAATGCCAAATAGGTACAAAAATAAAAGCATTGTCTCCATTCTTGGACCCGGGACAGAAGGGAGTCTGTTAAAAGGATAAAGCTCTGAAGAGTGTCAGGACAAGCCTGAGGGGTAGGGAAGAGAAAATAAAATCCCTTGTTGAAGGGGAGAAGTGTGAATTCTGAGAAGATACAAATGATGACAGACTACAAGCATAAAAACATAGGCAAACTGCTGACTGCAATACTGAATATTCTAAATTCAGCATAATGATAGCTGAGCAGATTTTCATGTGCAGGAGTACATGAATTCCTTGCTCCGACAAAATAAACAATTGAGACAAAATCTAGAACAACATTTAGATTACAGAGAACTTGGTGCAAGCAAAGATAGGATAAAAAGGACACGAGTCTTACTCTAAAGTGTAACTTTCTCAAGTCGCACCTTTTCTCACTATGAAGGGAAATGCGGAAAACATTGAATTCATGGAGGTTTGGGTAGGTACAGCAAGGGAAAAAAACAGTAGTAAGTAGGTGCTGACTTTACACACAGGGAAAAACATGCAAAGAAACAGTAATACACAATAACAAGTTTTTTCCAAAAAGTGGTTTCCTTAGCTTTCCCACTGGTTTTGCTAGATGCTGCCTACAACATGAAGCATCTATCACTTAAAGATACCTAAGGTGCTGTGCCAAACAACCTTTAAGGACCTGACTCATGCTTTTGCATTTTTTCCCCCCTCTTTAAAAGAAATGAAACTTCTCAAAAGCTCTTGTGCTGACATTTTTCACAATGTATTTATCACCAGCACTAGAACTCTGGAATTATCAACTACAGCTAGATAACTAAGGCTTTGCTTTAGGTAATTACCAGATTACAGGGAAGTCCAGGGTAACATTTATGCAGATATGCCAGGATTAACTGTAGCATTCAAGTGCTTGAAATAATGCACTTTAATGTTCACAAGGAAGAGTTAAGGCATTGTTTCTAAGGCCATCGCCTCATTTTGTGTTGATTGCAACAAAAAGAGCTCATTGCCAACATTCACTATTCAGTATCCTCTCAGATTTCTAGTGTCTGAAACAGACCCAACACTGTCACCATCCAACCTACTTATTATAATAGGCATGAGAGGTGAATGGTTTGAAATGTTGAGTTGATTTAAGCATTATCAGAAATAACAGCAAAATATCGCACAGACCATGTTAAAATATTTACACTTCTTGATCTAGTCATATGACCGCTATTCATCATCTTGCAGCTTGCTATCAAGAGGAAATGTGACATTCTTAGATGTAAACCTGCATACTTACAATGTCTGTTTCTCTTGACTGAGGAAAAAGCAGGGGTCTGATACACATTGTTCAGTAGCAGTTGAAAATCCTTCTCCTTTTCAAACTTCTGCTCAAAACACTCTGTTTAACAAAGTTTATTTTGTTACTTCATGGTTGTACTAGTCCTTTATGACCATGGTATTTCTGATACTTCTTTGAAATTCTCTGTAAGCTTAAGTGCCAGTTCTGTTTCTTTATCAGAGCTCACTGTGGAAGTAATCAATATTGAAAGGGAATTCAAATCTAGGAATAAAGGACCCTTATAAAAACGCACAGCGCATTTATTATTCTAGCCTTTCCCCCCTCTGTTTTGACCACAAACTCTCCACACCTTTAAACCACCCATACAATAATGTTGTTATTTTTAATATGCCTTGGACACTGTATCACAGCTTTAATTATTTTATGCAACACTCAGCAGAACAATATAATGCAAGTCAGAGAGAACTGGCAGTCCAGCAGCTCAATACTATCAGTAAAATTCAGTTATTAGGAATACTGATGTTATGACTATGACATTCCACTAATCGTATGATTTACCACAACCAGTCTCACCTCACTCGTGTAACCTCCACTCAAAAAAACAAGATCTCCTAAACAACCAAACATGCGTTATCTTCTAGCAAGGATCAATGAAAATTTTTTACATTTAAAACTAAATAGTTGTTTAGGCATCTCCAGAGAATGATCACTTTTCCTTTTATCTTCCAGGTCAGCAGTTCAAAACTAGCTTGTCTCAGCAATGAGTGAATGCTGTTACCTTCATAAAAGTACTCAGTGCTCTATATAACGCACTGTAAGGTCTTGTTGCGTTCTGAGCTTTTTATACCAAAACATTATTGCACTATACATAGTGCAACCATATTGTACTCTATAATTTTAGCACATTTAAAACCAAACGGATATTTGCTTTTAGATATGTCCTACCTATAGAAGAAACAGCAAGCTCAGAAAACCAAGCATAGTCTGAACGTCTATTTTTTGAACGAAGATGGCTTTAAAATGGACAGATAAAGGGACTAAATGTGTGAGTGCCCAGTGCAGTAATAAAACACAGTAGAAATCTGTGTTTTGGAGACTATGCACAAAAAAGTACAAGAAAGATATTTATTGTAATGGAGGAATCAGATTCTTAGCTATGTTTAAAATAGTACCAGACACTGCAGTCCCAGGAGTTCCTGTGCAGTCTCAGAGTCAAACATGAACAAGGGAACTGCCATTTGAAAGTGGGCTCATAGTGCTGGCTTAGCATGGACCAGCTACGAGGGCCTCAGCTCCCAGCCTCCTGGCGTCTGGTGTCCAAACACAGCCTGGCTGCAGTGACCTTTGCCGCAAGGCACTGCAACTCTCTTAGCTGGAGCAGGAATTCAGGAGATTCACGATTTACACAGAGTATCAGGTTGAGATCAAGCTCCCCCAAGAGGGCTGGCTCTACTCTTAAGATTTCTAGTCATAAATACAGAGGAAACTAGATGGCGTGCCAGGAGTAGGTTATACCTCTAGCTCATTAGACAGAAAGGAGGTTCAGACATGCACTCGCCTACCCAGAGGGCGTAAATGTGCCCTACCTACCGTGCAGCAGAAAGTGCACAGAAGTCAAAACAAATCCAATTTTCTTTTCTACTTTATCATTTTCTAATGATAAATACTTGTAGCAAGAATTGGTGAGAACCTGGAGAGGGCAGATTCTGTATCCATCTTTTAAGATGGATGTTCCTCTTGGTTGTCATTAAAAGGGAAAGACTTTTCTTACTATGGTGTTGGTGATTTCTGTTATACTCGAGTTTAACCCACCACTGAATTATTGCACATATGTGCACTTTTCTCTTTTTAGCTTAACAGAGCTTAGTGATTTGAAAAACAGAGACTGTGATTTAAAAATATGTTTAGTGGAAGACAGACTGTGATAAAAGGCAATTTATCCCCCAGCTCAGCAGAGATCATGTTCTTCCCCAAAATAAAATAGCTGCCACCGCCCATCTACCCTCTCTACTATCACTGAATCCAGCATGCTGGCAAGCGTAGATATCAGCAGTGAAATTGCCTAGGGATAATGAGGCAGAACCTATAAAGAAAAGGTTTTCTTTCCTGCAGAGTTGTGCCCCAGGGCAGATTACTGTTATCTGTGAAAGGAAACTAATGACTTGTCATTATCATACAAAAAGTTAATTTTGCATTGGAGAAAGGTTTCTTGTTTTGCTTTAAGCCTGATTTGCATATTCCTCGTGTGTTTGGTTTTATATAAACATGACTTGTTTTGGATATGTCTACAGTGCCTTCCAGATACAGACCCCAACCTGCACTCAAGTCCAAATTCATCCAAGCCAGAAGTCCGTGGACTTTGGGTGAGATTTGACCATTCCTAACAGGACAGTGAATCAAATGCCACCGTTTAGTATGATCCCAGGCACGTTCCTGCCTGCTCTCTGATCAGTGCCTACTGACAGGAAAACTGCTGCCTCAGAGACAGCGTGAAGAACTTAGAGCATGTTTCCTACTAGCCATTTTTTTGTGCCTGTAGTTCATGATCCGATTGTATTCTACAGACAGCATTTTCCATCTAGGTGTATCTAGGATGAAGAGGGATAAACAAAAAAAAACCTATATAAACTTAGCATTAAGGAGATGATACTCACATTTCTTATCTCATCTTCTGCAATAAGAAATACAACTGATGACTGCACTTCTTCATTCAGATAATACTCATATGCACACACACAAAGAATGTCAAAAGCTACTGCAGGTAGGTAACACCAAGAGAGCAAGAAACAAACATGCAGTTGGTAAAGATTATTCTCTAGCTTCTGCTGTAAGAGAAAAAAAGTATCAAACACTGCACAAAGGCATTATCTGAATAAGAGTCATAAAAGTGCTACTTGATAGCACTGCTGTTCTCGGTAGGAATCTTCTGGAAAAATGTTTGCTCAGTTCCCAGAGAAACCCAGCCCTTTTGTGAGATATCTCCCTTTTATACTTTGCTTCCTTTTTAAAAGCCCAGAAGTTAAATTTTTTGAACTACAGAGGATGCCTGTTTAGAACTAAATGTAGACAGTCATACTATGAATCAGATAAGCTGCATACTTGGCATACAGACAAAGAACTGGAAACGGTGATGCTTCCGGCTTCAGTTGACTTCAGGTTGCCACTATAAGACCCTGTCTCTTTTGAAAAGTTCCTCTTTTGAAAAGTTCCTCTTTTGAAAAGCTTTGAGTGTGGGGTTTTTTTGTGTGTTACACAGTGTTATGCAGTATGTGCTTTAGGAAAATGTAGACAGTAAAAATATCCCCCTTTCTTCTGACATCAACTTAACACCAAAAAGTACGTGAAAAGATATTAATTATTTTCAAATTAAGAGTGTGAAATTAAGTAATAGAAAGGCAATTACTTAGTCTGTCTGTGAGATTAAATTAAGTGTTGTACAGACAGTATCATATTTGTGTTACAAACCCATCTAGAGATGGGCTTTCCTTGCAAGGAT
>VXBO01004506.1:48814-63628 GCA_013400135.1 Rhinoptilus africanus | reverse complement strand
CCTTGCAAGGATCTCTGTTTCTTCAGTAATAACAACTGTATTGCTTCTACCCGAGACATCACAGAGCATGCTTCGAAGGTCTGCTAAAGAGTGCAAAGGTTTTCCAGAATGAATATATATAGCCTAAAGGGGAAACTGAAAAAAAAAATAATAAATACACATGAGTAATTTCTTTTCATACTAGGAAGGAAAGATGTGATTCATGGAGTTACAGTGGGCAGAGCAACTTCTACAGCACACAACAGCTGGGAAAAGCAGTGCACTGTCATGACAGCTGCCTTAGAACTGGTTAGAGAAGCTGTAGAAACCGTGATGAATTATGCTGCACTGATGATCTGGGGTGTACTAGATGATGCAGGAGGTTTTTCCGTTCCCATATAGAATCATAGAATGGTTTGGGATGGAAGCGATCTTTAAAGGTCATCCAGTCCAACCCCACTTATCAAGATTAAGTATAACAGTGACTAAGAAAGGCGTGTGAAAAGAGGATCATGTATTTTCCAACCACTCTAGTCACAGACTGTTGTCAGGGACTTCCGCAATCCCGATTTATTCTCCTATTTTCCTACTACTAAGTTCAATTAACTTGCTGCATGGAGGTCACAGTCTCTGTGCGAAGTACAAACTATTTAATGATTACTTTAAAAAATGTAATTAACACCTGCGCTGCCCCTGGCTTGATGCATTGTAATAGTGAGGCACCATCATCCTCAAGGGTGTATTATCAAGGGAAGAAAAAAAGCCTTTAAGTAATCTAGAATTAATAAGCTTTGTTTTAGCAACTTTGTGAGAAGCTTTAAATAATTTTATGAAACTTTCAAGCATGTTTAAAAGAAGTGTCTACCAGTAAGAAACTGTAATTGAAATTTTACTTCCAGTTTGAATACCCCAGGGCAGTTCAAATGTAGGAGTGAGCACACCACTTTTACAGTAAACCTGTATTTGTCTGTAAAGCCTAGAATAAACACCTCTGTAAGAAGCTTCAGCTTAAAAAATAGTGGTTTTCCTAGTTGCTATACTACACTAAAGTCCAGGATACCTGTAACCATCAAGTCCTGAAGATCTACAATCAAATCCTTTGAAGAAGTCCTAGAGGATAATGAACCTGTTGCACAACAGCAGTTTTTCAGGTCACTTGTGCTTGGAATCTAATTTCCAACATAATGCCAAAGCCTAAAAGCGCTTAAACATTTGCTTGCATCAAAATCACGATGTTCCCACATCTGTCTGCAGCCTCGGGTGCTCACCTTGCAATCTGCGCTGTGTGTTAGAGGGGGCAACTCAAATTCTTCCTGAGCCAAGACCAAACATGCTGTCTGTACAAAGGGCATGGCTTGCTCTCTCCTAAAAGAAAGAGGAGTAAGAAGACAGGTCAGCAGGGAATGCCTCTGACTTTTTCAGTGCACCCTGAGTAGCGTTTTCTACCCACTCAGCTTTATCCTGGGGAATCAAAAAGAACCTGGCACAGGGCAGAAAAAGCTAGAAAAGAACAGTCAAGTGTAACGCTTTTCTTGGGTTATCTCGGGTGACGCACTTAGTGTCTTACCAGAGTTAACATTACCCACAAGGCTGATGTGAGGACAAACACATTAAATGTCATCAAGCATGGGAATAGGGTCCACGTGGAGAGGTCACATTTTCCTCTGACAGACTTGTTTCAAACACTATGAGCAGTCAGTCAGAGGAACAGATGTCATCTAAGTAGTCAGAACGGCCCAACATTCTCTCAGTAGACCGATTTTCATTTTTCTCTGAAACCTTATTTTTCCATTAATAATTACGCAACCCTTAGCAATACTCTTTCTAAAGTCTTACCGATGTCAGATGTAATTTATTACCTATTCTTCTTATCTGAGTTATTTAAAAACTAAACAAAATGTTTTTTTCTTCTAAAAAGCTGTCTTAGTGGCACTAACTCTAACTGTGGGTGAATTAATCAAAACACAATAATTACAACAAGCAAATTCTTGTACTATAAATTGAAATTCTACAATCACATAGGTTCCAGAAACTCTCATAACCAAAATAAGGTGAAACAAGGAAGCTGGAACAATCACAAACAAAAAGATTCTTTTTTTTTCCTGGCATTTGTGGGGTTTACAAAACCTGAAATAAACTCCATAGATCAGACAGGATAAATTGATTTAAGTTATTGCTGAAAAAATTTATATTACCTTTGTAGATTTTTCACTACTGATATGTTCTGTGCATTCTTCTTTTCATGACGAACTTTTTTTTTTTTTTAATATTGTTGTATTGAAAGGTAAAACTCAATTAGGGTAAGTTATCTTTGCATAATCCTCCCCCAGTTTACTGACTGCAGAAGTATTTGGAAATATATTAACAATTTCTGAATCAGACCTAAAAGTAAAAACTACTTATTACTATCTTTTTTACTTTGAAATTCACATTTTACATGCTAATATATTTTAAGTTTCTTTCACTTAAAATACATATAGATATGTATTTTTTCCCTGGAAGTATTGATAACATTGTCCAAGTTATAATATAACCTGATGAATCCTTTGTGGAAATGCCTCACAGAACAAATCTGCTGTTAAAAAGTCACCTTCAGAAGTTCATCTTTGAACCCTTCTAGTGTGACATAAGCTCAGCTGAAAAAGGCATTTTAACTCCATTATTACCAGTGTCAAGTAAAATTTATGTATTGATAGGACTAAAATGATACATAAGATGGCTGTCTCACAGGCCAGAAGTTCCTGTCTCACAGATTCCACTGGACACTTCTTGTGGGGTGGTTTACAGCTCCCGATGAAAATGTCTCCCGTGCAGAAGTAAAGAGGGCACGCTGCTTTAGGCATCAGAAAAACTGCAAGATTGTGATGCACAGTCAGACTGAAAAATCCAACAAGGGAAAATGGTTTTGTACAAACAAGTATTCCACAGATTCTAGACATGAAAGCCTGACTCCTGATACTCTTTCTTACCGCAGACAAGTAAGTTTACTGGAGTTCTGGTGGCTTTCCTTCCTTTGTCTGAAATTTGTTTGCTACATGCCGTTTCTGCTTCTCCAACAAGATATTTGCAGACTGGAAAACAATCCATTTCTGAAAGAAGCTCCTCCACATGCAAAGAACTAGCAATGTTTGCATGCTGCTTTCGTTTTAGAACGGTATTTTCCTTCCCACTCAAAGAAAAATATTCAAGAACACCTCTCTCTGGACAAACAGACTTTTTTAATTAAAGTACTAAGCCATCCAGTTCTAAGTATACATCATTTCAGAGAGTATTTTAGTAGTTCTGTACCTGTTACATAAATGCTGTGTTTGTGTGGATTAAAAGCTATGAGAACTACCACTGCACCTGAAACTGAGTTTTCTCTTTAACAGAAATAGTGTGGTACAAGAAACATGGGTATATTCCTGTAGCGTGCAGATTCCAGGGTATATTTGCATGCACTGTCTTAGATGGCGTGGTTCTGCCAACATGGATTCTTAAAATTTAGGAAAGTGAATATTCAGGTTCACTAGAGTCACTACTGTCGTGTATTCCCAATGCATACAGACTGAGGTCTCTGCCTCTGTGCTGATGAGGACAGGGACATATTTTACCTCCGTTCCGCAAAGTTATGAAGTGATCAAATGTCAGCATAATTCTGTCCACTTCAGTTCTTCAGTTTTGGCTATGATGACTCTGCAGTCAGTAAAAATGCCGATGATTTTATCACAACTTTTGCAATCCTTTTTCTTCTTTCTTTTCTGCTCCATTCCTAGAGTCCTGTGATATCAGAATAGAACCTTAGCTTTTATTTAAGATAGAAAATAATTAAAAAGCAAAAGACTAATAAAAACTGTTTAAATACTTGAATTGAATATTTGAAATTACAACTGAAATGGAATTTACAAATAAAAGTTTTATTTACATAGCTTTCTCCACTTTTTTTTCCTGAAGCCCTCTTTTCTTTCTAAAATAATAAATATATTAAGACTAAAGCAAAAACAATGCTGAAAGTGAAAGGGTGCTGTTAGAGGTTGGGTTTCTGGAGTTTACTGAAGTTGACTAATAAATACTTGGTGTGCCATTTAACTGGAATGACGTCCCTCCACCAGGAATATAATCAATAAGGCTTAGGCCACTTTACTTTTACATATCTTACGCTGTCTTATCTTCAGATTTTATCTTCAACATTATGAACATATTTACGAGTTTAAAAAAAAAAAATCAGAGAAACTAGCTTTGTGTCAACTACCTGAAAAACACAGTGGAGGAAAACCATAAAACAGGTCAGTTGAACGAGACAAAGTCTACACTCGGTCACCACAGCCACAAAAAAACAGGAAAAGCATTATCTTGAGCAGCACCCGCATTACTTCGCCCACAGCAGGAGACACACATAGCCCAATTTCAATGCTGTAAACAAGGCATTATTGCTCCTAATAATTGAGCACATACAGTAGAAGAATGGAGAAGACCTTCCTGTATAGTTTATTGTATGCAACAAAAGAGAAAATATTTTTAAGAGTTTGAAAGGTTGGAAAATGGAGGATTCATTAAAAACTTATCAAATGTGATCATCTATTAAAGCAGTAGGTGAGACTGCATGCCCTCAGCATAACTTCAACTACACAAAGTAGTTCTCAAATTGTATTCAGATCAGAGGCTGGCTCTCTTTCTCCAGGTGCATTACTGTAATGAAAGATACTAACTCCCTCAAAGTCTGGTCTTGCTTGAGACATTTAAAATATTTTCTACACATTTTGAAGCAACAGATTGCAAAACCAACTGTGACGGGGTGGCAAGCGTTGGTATCACAGTGAACTTTATTTCTACATTCAACTAACAGATTGCAGAAAATTCTTTAGATGTCTTTAGATAAGGTTACAATCTAAATAGTGTTTTTTAAAAAATAGTTTTTTCATTATATTTTCCATTAAAAAATATCAATTTTGCTCAGGCTTGGGGGAGGTGGTGGGTGGAGGCCAGGACAGAAAGACAAAAAGACCTGTTTGCCAAAAATCTTACTTGGACGACTTTCTGGTTGCCAGTTCTGATGGCGGTGTGTTTGCCATGTGAGCGAAGCATTTCCTGAGCAAAGCCGTGCTGCATAATCTGCAGCCCTGCACAAAATCAAACCCCACACAATAAAAATTGGTATTGTATCTTCTATGATAAGTATTGACAATCTTAATAATTGGTATTGGCAGCAACCTAAGATTTTTAAGAAATAAGTTTCTACAGCACTACATCCCAGATTTCTGTTTCATCTACAACATGTATTTTAGAACACAACATCAAACATTTGCTAAATGGCAGAATTCTCAATGGAGATTATATGCTTAATCTTGCAAATTGCCTTCAAGGAGGTGACAGGAAATACTGGGATTTACAGCCAGCAGCAGGATGCAGACATTGCAGAGTAGGCGATTGCAGAGTCTGCAGATTGCATAATCTGGCCTGTAATTTTAAATCCAGCCAAGAGGTCAGTTTAGTTAAATCCTTCAAAGACAGCAAGCAAAAGATAAATGTTTGGGGAAGACAATAAAATTCTGTTTTGTAGTCTTGTACTGGCATTCAACATACTTTTTTGGCTTTCAGAAACATGTGCATTCTGCATTATTTTTTTATTTCATTATAACCGGACTCTTACTGTCAAATGGGGAATGTATGGAGGTGTTGCACAGCATCTATTCTGGCACATGTTTTTGGTAGTGGTCCATAGATTAGTAACACATTATCTCCTGGCCTTGCAAAATTATCTCCTGACCATGCTTGCAAGAGTTATTTCTGAGTAATTCTAAATTGTTTCTTCTGTTTCCCACTGTTTATTTTCATGTTAATCCAATTAAAATTTTCACACACATAAAAAAATGTGTCCTTCCTTGAATGTTAGAAAATTCTAGGTAGAGTCTAATAATGTCTTGATGATTCAGCACCAGATACTGAAAGCTGCTAAGCACCATCCCTGAAACACATCTGAACTGCCACCTCAAGAGATTTTCAGTCCCTTTTGACCATTTTTTCCTTTTTTCTGTTCTTCTCACATATGCATTACTTTTCAGTTTGAGTGGGTTCAATAAAAAGCAAACCTCCAGCCAAGGAAACTGCTGGATCAGCTATGTCCTTCAGTCATTTTACTGTTCTTTTAATTACTATTATTATTATTAGTTTACCTTGCAGTTATTATTTATTACTTTACTGTGTTTAGTTAGTATTTAGTTATTAACAGAAATAAATTAATGACAAAGACTGGGCTTTGAGAACACAGACTTGGTTGTTGGAGAAAAGGAGCTGTAAAAGTACAAATTATCATCCAGATTTTTTCTTCATCCAATAATCAACATATCATAGCAATTTTCAGTTTCATTTACCTTCCTTCTGCCATGAAAAGTTTTGGCAAACATCTTCCATCTGAATAAACCAGCAATTTCCCTGTGTTAGAGGTTTTATTAAACATAAAAGTTTTCTTATAAGAATATAGTTCAACGTATGAATCCTTGTTCCAAAAAGACTGTCACATTTGCCAAGTAATTACCATGTGAGAGTAAGTCGAACTTTCTCTCTGGAAGTGAGAGAAAAAAATCAGCTTGAGAGAGAAGAGGAAAATACGCTGGATGTTAATGGAGCAGTAAGTCTTAGTATTTTTCCTGAAATTCCTAATTACTCACCAGCATTTCCAAATGCAAGCAAATATGACAGCTGATTTTTTTAATATCCCCAATATTCTACTTTCTCATCATTCATTATCACTAACCTTATAATTTCTGAAATCTCTCACTCCTACACTTTCAGTGATCTACCAAATCCAGCCATAGTACTTGGGGAATAATCTAGTATGAGCATATTATTATGGTAAAGCAAACTCCGGAGCACTGAAACCCTTTAAGGGCCGTTGGTTCTTTGCTCAAGCGGTTCCTCTGAATTCTGCTCCCTCTTTGTCTTTCCCCCCAGAAGCTTTGTGGCTTCTGTACCTCATACCGTAGTACAGGAAACAACAGCTCCCTCAGGAATAGTTTAATAATTGTTTTCTTCCCATTCAGCATCAGGTAAGTGTGGGATGTACCACTAGCAGATGACAAGCCCTGAAGAAGAGTTGAGAAGAATCCTGCAAAGGTATTCATCATGTCTTCAGACTGCTTTGATGCTCTACCCAAGATGATTGGTGGGAAAGACAGAAGACAGTCCTAAACAGGACATATTGTCAAATCACTCAAAACAAACAATCTCTGTCAGACCCTCTACAATTTCCCCTGAGCCAGAACTGATTAAGCTACAGCTAGGTCCTAGATCAGACGGCCCTAGCAGCTCCATTCCTCCCAGCTGGCAGAGTTTAGCCATAGATTTCCACATAGACTTGCCCCACATTAACCCATCCACGTGGTTTCCAGGTGGATAAAATCTGCCTCACCAAAAGGTGCTGCAAACCCAACTGCTAAATCAGGTGAACATATGGTTTTCTTTTCATCCATTCCAGGGAGAGCTCAGTGGAGCTACAAACCAGCCCCTTTGTATCTAAAGGTAGTCAGCATACCCTTTTATGTCCCTTCCCCCTTCACAAGTCCCTTCAGGCCTCACTAGTGCAGATAAAACAGCTTTCAAGCTCCAGACAATTTTTTTCCCATTAAAAGCTGAAAATCTTCTGCCAGTCCCAAACAGCCTTATCTGAATTGTATTCTCTCCCCAAATCCCATCCTCTGTGCAGCTGTAGCAGGCTGTCAGATTAACAGAAGTCGGGGGGTTCAGCCCCTCCTTAGAGCACACAGGTACTGCCTGTCGATCACACCACGCCACAGAACTGTAGGTGGCAGCTAAATTTCAAAAGCAGCGGATTTACAACTGTGTAAGGAACCACTGTACATTGACTACTCATATATATGACTTCCTACCTTTTGTACGGGAGATAAACAACCTTAGAGCTGGAGCGCATTGCTCCAAGTATATGAAAGGCGCTGCTTCTTTCAACAGCAGAAAAGGCTCCTATCTATACACGGTCCCATTTAGCCAGCAGGAATCCCGAGTCTTCCTGAGACACACAGCAAGGGCTGAACGAAACAATCTTGTACCCAGTCATTTGCCATAAGGTCTATTTATCGGGTGGTTTCATGATGTAAAATTTTAATCTGAAGGACACAGTACTCGTGTGGGAGGACACGTGTGAACATGTGCAATGCTGTAAAATCAAGACATAGGGTATTTGACTTATTCTTGCTCTGCATAAACTCCTACAGCTCTGCCAGCAGAAGAGCGCTAAGATGATGTAAAGGCTTAGATACAGCGACCTTTTTGCATTATTGATACAAACCTTACAAACAATTCAACTTCTGCATTAGCTGAAGTAATCGTATCCTGATGGGAAGGAAGCAGCAGCAAGTACCCATCATGGAGACCTTCCTTCAGAGAATGCCACCCTGCCAGATTTACTGCTGCAAAATCCAAATGCAGTTATTTATCAAGCAACAAAGAGAAGTGCATATATATATATATATGTATAGGAGTGGTTTTACGATGCGTGTGCATATACATACAGATTAAAACAGTCTAATCAATTAAATTGCGATTCTGAAGGCACCAAGCAGTGGCCAAAGTCCTGAGAAGCCCTCATCAGAAACGGTGCTCCCCGGGCACTGCAGGCCAGCAGATTTAGAAGAAGAGATGTGCCAAGCCGCGGCTCTCATACAGTGTAACCCGGCTGCCCTAGAGCCACTGACCCTCAAAGCTGGGCTCTCCAGATCACCAGTCAAAGGGCGGCCACCGGCCGGCTCCCACCGNCGCCTGGGGCGGCTGCTGCTGCTCTGCCTCAGCCTCTGGGGCGGGAGCCCCGCAGGTAAACGCTCCCTCCATTCGCGGGCCGGGCCGGGCCGGGCGTCTCTCACGCCGCAGCCGCCCCCCTCGGTGTCGGGGTGGGCTGGGGCCAGGGGGCCGGGAGCCGCGGCCGGGCAAAGGTCCTCGCTGCCCCGCAGCATCTCTGGGGGACGCAGCGGTGGCCCGGCCAGGCGGCTGTCGCTCGGCCCTGCCTTTTTTAAACGACTGAGGCGTTTCTTCTCCTCAGCCGCCCCGACCCTCCTCGGGGTCGCAGCTCCCCAGCGCTGCCTCCTCCTCCCCGCCTGCCGCCCCGGCCTCCCTCGTCTGTAGCCTCAAGGAGCAGCGTTGGGGTTCCTCGCAGGGCGGCTGGAAAGCGGGGCGGTCCCCCCTCCGCTGCTTCAGCGGGGGATGCTGAGCCCTTGGCCTGGGGTCGGCCCGCTCAGGGGTGCGGGACGCGGAGGCTGAGGCACGGTGCTTTATTGCTGCCCTCTCCTTATCAACTAAAGCGTTATTCAAGTCCTAAGGGGGGAAAAAACCCCACCGGTACCGGTAAGTTACAGGACCTACATGGGACTATGCCTAGCAGGTTGTGAGGAACGTTCCTTGGAGGATCGGATATTGCGTTTTTGCATGTGACGCTTAAAATCCATGAAGGAAGAGGGACTTGAGCCTTCTGGGCCCTATTCTTCCTCTGGTAGCTTCCAGCAGGCCATCTGCTCCTACGGAAATAGGAACTATTTCGAAAACTAGTGGATTTCTGTTGTTAATCTCTGTTTTTGAAGCATCGCAGAGTAGTACTGAATGGTAATGGAAGGAAATGCCAGATTGCTGGTGTTTACAGTGCAAGACGTGATGCTGAAGCACGTCTTGCCAAGGCTGCAAATTCTGCCAATACATGTGTGTGAACAATATTTACTGCTGTCCCTTTCATTACCCATCAGCGGTTTAGCTGCATTTTCAGTGTGTGATTGGTAACTAGTTACATGCTTCTTTGTGCCTCTGTTGGTCTTCCTCACACTGAGAGGAGCGATGCTGCTCCCTGTGTGATGATAACGTGTAAGATTTGTGGTAGTTTCACATAATGTGAAAGGACAGAAGGTTCTCAAGGCTTGTTTAAAATACATATATTTATGTATGCACACAGGGGAAAATCTGTTTTGTAGGTCTTAAAGCTTCTTTAAAATATGTATGTGTATTTATGTACACACACAAAAAACTTGGAAGTCCTTTCTAACAGTTTTATTTCATTGATCGAAAGGTTTTGTGACTGTAAATGGCCTCATACTTGTAGGAACCTGTGAGTCACACTGTGGCAAGTTAGCTACATGGTATTTATTTTTTGATGACTATTACTGCTGAAAGCTGTACTTAGTGGCGATTGAAGCAATTTTATGTAGAGGCATCAGTGAAATGATACCCTCTTCTGAAAAAAAAATCCAACCCGAAAGAAAAACCCAACTAAAAACCCAACAAAACTCTATTTGTGTTTCCAAAATTTCCACAAAGCTGCCATCTTCCTTAAGAGATGGCTGTCATGTCTGGTTTTGTGTAGACATCAGAAATGAGCCACCTGTTTTAGTATCGTTTATCCGAATAAAGTCGGGCCGCTGTTTTTCAGACTTCTATTAAGTGCTTTATATTTGTATGAACTAGGTGAGGAGGCGCGAAACTGTGATTTCCACAATGATTTAAATGTGAGGCAGAGTGTTTTACTCTTCCATTAGTTATTAACTAAATGTGCAAAAAGCTAGTCAAGCACAGGGACTCTCTGCACAGGTACAGCAAAGGGAAGTTCCTGCTCCCTTGGAGGGAGGAGAACCAAATCTGTCTTCTAGTGAAGTCCACAATCGGTGTGTGTTCTGGAGATGCGGGGGTTCATCAGGCTTCTTCAAGCACAATAAATGCTTGCAAGTTGCAGTAAAAGCAACTGGATGGAGTGGTAAGTGCACAAGGACTGAGCTGCAGAAATGGGGGGGGGGGGGGTTGCACAGCCTTCTCCGGTTGGTGAGGTGGATACAAGAGGCCCCTTAGATTTTGTTTTGAGATAAGTAGGTTGAGGAGAGGTCTTATTATTCCTTTACTTCTGTCTTTCAGTCTTGTAACTGCTTGGTTAATTGTTTTGAAAAATTTAAACCATCGCTTTTTTTAGGGTAATTTCTAACTAACTGTCATAGCTTTGTTTGGTTACCATTGTGGCTGCCTAATTTGGTTGCAACACGTGCTGCCAGATTCCTTTAGGAAAAGCAAATGCACCACCGCCTTGTCTCCCAGCTTCTGCCCCAAAAGATACCAGGGAGTTATATGAGTAGAGGATACATATAATTTCTTACAGACTTTGCTTCCAGGTTGGATTTTTCTGGCTTGCCCTGAGGGAGGGGCTTCTGTTAGGGCATTTGGAAGTCCTTCATGTGGATCATGTTGTGCCTAGGAGAGCTCAGTCTGCAGCTTTTCTCTTTTATAGCAGCACTAGGAGGTTCTGGTGGCTGGTTTTGAATGCTGCTGCATGCTTGTGTGCTTGCATAGAGTATAAAATTGATATGAAATTAATTGATATTAAATTAAGTATTAAATAATGATGTTAAATTAAACCAAATTGTATCTCAGCCTTTTCCTATTCAGCCACTCTTCTGGCTGAAAAAAAGCATGAATAGATTTTAAAGCCTGAAATTCTCTGATGATGACGAGTATGGTACATCCACACTTTATCTCCCAAATATTGACTGCCAGAGTGAGCAGAGGTAAGGTAGAAAAATAAATTAATGACCTCATACTCTCACTTTCTCCTTCCTACATAAAGATCAAGACAACAAGAACTCAGCAAGCTGCCACACTATTGATTAAATCTAATGCAAATCAATTATAGGCTAAGGCATGCAGCCATGACTCAATAGTTTGAGACGTTATTCCACTTGACTTGCTTACATCACGGCCTGACTTGGTGACACTAATCATGCAGTGCTGGGTCATCTTGATCTCTGATGCTATTCATCAGGTGTATCTGAGAGAAAAGGGTTGCAGTGTTATCTCTGCTATATAGTTTGACATATGGACAGATAAGAACTGAGATGTGGAAGCAGTGGTGACTAAAATAACACTACTTGGCTGCTTTCACTTGGTATGCGAATCAAGGAAGAAAGCCAAGATCAGATCCCTATTAGTATGCAAACCATGTTGCAGGTTATCTGCCTTCTTTGCGGAGGGATAACAGAGCTGCTGTTCAGCTTGGCACTGGCACCTTCTAAATTCATAATCTTTGGGGATTTTAATTACTGTGCAAGTGATGCATCTACTAAGCTGACACAGTCAGGTGATCCATGACATCTTCAAGATGCTGCAGATGTAAAAATTCATGGGCTTCTCTTCAGCCTTACCATGGATGTCAGCAGCATCATAGCTGTCCCTGCTCTCAGCACCTCTGTCAATCAGAGAATAAGACCCAGTCGTGTTACTGTGTCATAAACCAACAGGTACTCAGGAGGTTTTGTAAGTTCTTTGGTTGGGTGAGGGGCTGTGAGGGAACTTCCACACTTGGCTGTGGAACCAGTGGACCAGTATGAAAAATGGAGAGTCTGTTCTTAAGAACCAGTAATGCTTAGGTTTGTAATCATATCCTTTGACTACCTTGTTTTACTCTTGGTCAAAACTGGTTGAAGTATGATGGTCTGATTGCGAAAGCAGATGGTGCAAGCTGGGCATGGCTCTGGCATAGTCCGGAGTGCCTGCATGCTGGAGGTGCCAGTGGGAGAGCTTAGGTTATCTGCGCACATAGTGCTGAAATGGGGTACGACTGTTTGTTTTGTTGTTCACTCGTACTGGCAGGGGGCTGGCTTTACCTTCTGCTGAAAGCACACAGTTCTCAACAAGTTTGAACACACAAGTATGATGTAGCTTTTGACAGTTCATCTGTGCTTTCTGCCATCTTATAATGAGCTCTGCTAGACATCCACACACCCACCCCAAATTTTATTATGGCTGCAAAATACGTTTCCTTTTTTTCCCCTACATAACTACTGGACAAATGTCTTAAAAGCTAGTAATGTGAGATTGCTCTGAATTTGAGAAAGAGTGCGTCCTGCTGCTGTGGGAGTAGAATATGTCCTAGAATACCTAAGCATGTGAAGATACAGTGTTTAGTTTACACTAACTAGTTCTGCCACCCAGATGTGGGAACAGAAAGGAAGGAGCAAACATCTCCATCTTCATTTTTATAAAACATCTAGGACCTTGAATTCTTAATAGAAGAGTGACACAGCAACACACTCAAACTAAGCGAATCTTCTGCCTCTTCCCCTGCTGTCCTTTCACCAGTCAGGAACATAAAGCAAAAGCCTAGACTCTTACCTGTCTCTTATAAAAACTGTATTATGGGAGCAGAATCAGATTTGTAGTGGCGTTAAGATGGAAATAGTTGCTATTACTGGGTGAAGTCCATGTTTGACACAGATGCCTTTTGTTTTGCTCACCAAGGTGATAACACAAGGAGAGGAGGTTGTTGACTGTAGCACAAAACAGTGTAGACATGTAAGGGTGTAATGTGGTCCTTTTCTATTACTGAATCTACTAATCTGTGTTTAAAAATAATCAACTAGTGTCGGTGTCGTAAGCTGATGTGGTATAAGACCACAAACAAGACAGACTTGAGTACAGGTTATAAAGTTTATGGGTCTGCTGGAATATTCTGAAGAATGGCTTTGCCTGACTACAGGCTAACTACAGGAAAAGATCTGTATATAGAAATTAATGTCAAACAAATGCTACCTATGTTCTTTAATATTTTCTTACCTAAAGTAAGCTAGAGTACTGAAGAAAAGTAATGGTTGCACATTTTGGCTGTATACATTCAGAACTTAGGGGAAAAAAAATGGCAGTAGTAGGCTGAGGAGGTTCTGTTTGAGTTCTTTTTGTGAACTAGATACCTCTGAGTTCAACTGAGAGAGAATAAAGTTTCTTTAAAACATTCTTATTTTTAGATTCAGCTATGACAACAGAAGATACCAGTCAGTCTCAGGCAAACTTTCTGACTAAGATGCAAGGTGGACTTAATGAATCATCTGCTGGTAATTATTTTATTTCAGTACACGCAAAGCTATAATACTTTTTCCTAGGGATACTAAGTTATCACATAGAATTTACATTTTCACAGTGAAGTCTTTTGAAATAAGATCGTGACATTTCATGAGGAACAAAAGTAAATATATCATCTAGGCCTTTCAAAGCCACTGCAAGAGCTTAAGTGTTGCAAGCATCTCAAGGACTGGGAAAAAAGCTATCCAACTGCCAGTTGCATAATCTATTGCCCTTATGCCTATTAGCCATAGAAAAAGTCAGCGACTCTGGATGTGGGACAATTCCCAAACTAGAACCATCATGGGAGGTTCTGTTCTAGCACTTATACCTGGTAATTTTTCCATGTGAGGATTCCTCCTTATTGTCTTGTATTAGTGAGAGGTACAATAATGCCCTTGCATCAATGAAGCCTGCTAGCTTAATCTGTCTATTTTTAATTATGGTTGGGTTAAAACCCTTTTTTGTCCCCACACTTCCTTCACCATATTTTGGACTTCAGTTGTGGATTTGATAGGGAGCAGAGAATAAGTTCCAGGCAAGAGAAGAAAGTGATGATTGTTGATCCCACCTCTCCTTTCTCCATAAAGGTCAGAGCAGCAGGAATTCAGCAGTGTACCAAAGCTCATGTTGATTAATGCAGATCAAACATGAGCTAAGTTATATTTATACATGAACTCAAGCACATTCTGTCATGTTATTCCATCTACAGTTTTGTTGGGAGATGAGAATGCTATTTATCTGGTGTTCAGAGTTTAGTGTGTGTGAGAACCAGAGAGAGTGCAGTAAGTAATAGATCCAGTAAGTCTTTTCATATATAAATACACAGATACATATGAGCTAAAATCTGTAAAGTGTTTTTTGTAATGTGACCTCACCTGACTATTTTCATTTGATATGTGAATTGAAGAATAAAGTCAGTATGAGGATCCTATTAGTGGGCAAAACATTTTAGAGGTTGACTCTTTTTTTTTTTTTTTTTTTTTTGTG
>VXBO01004506.1:31521-48809 GCA_013400135.1 Rhinoptilus africanus | reverse complement strand
TTTGTTGTGGGTGGATAACTACCATATGAACTGGCACTGATGCCTTCTGAATCTATCATCATGAGGGATTTTGGTAACAAACCAGGTGATGCATGTACTAGACTGACATAAACTCAGGTGATCCATGACAACCTTGGCATGCTGTCAAGCTGTTTGCACACACAGACAGAGGAAGATTTCCCTAGAACTCTTCCAGCCTTCAGGTCTTATTTAGGGGTAGATACTTGGAGTAGTTTGTTTCTCCATCAGCAAAGATCAAGGCTTGCTTGTGCTCTTGTCTAGAGGAACAGGACTTACTATCTAGTGTTAGGAGACAGCTTCAGGTTGGTTGGCTTTTTTTTTCTTAAAAAGCCATTTCGTACTAGTAGTTGAGATTGACAACAGTCTACTGTCAACAACCCCCAAACAAACCAGCCTCAAGCTCTATCTTTTCCGCATTGTCCACCTTAATACACAGGTTTATTGTTACTTAAACTGATCGAAGCATGAGGGAAGGTATGAAAATGCAGATAGAACAAGTTAGGCAAAAGCCTGATTGCCTGTGGCGTAGCATTCCTTGTGTTGTGAGCTGACACGTTGATAAACACTGCTTTACAGAACAGGCCAGCAACTTGGAAGGCATGCAGTACCTTGTCTTGCTTAGAGACCTTTAGATGCAAACCACTAGCAGGGACCTCCTTCAGCACAGCCAGACTCTCTAAACTGTAGCTGAGAGGCATGTATTTAAGAACTTTACCTCAAAGTTCAGTATTTTATGCAGGAAAAGAGGAGTAATTTTGAGAAGATCTAGGCCTTCAGAGATAGTATTTCTACTGCACAATGATCAACTCTGACACCCAGTGCTTCTCTCAGTGCGAAGACTGAAGCTGTAGCCCAGTTTTCTCTGTTTTCCCAACTGTGAGTGGGAGCCCTCTCAATCCATGGATGGGAGAGAGAATGAAACCCCTTTCCTTCTAAAAAAACTAAAATAATCTTCTCACAGTGCTGTATGATTTGGCTGATTCAATCCATAATTACTGTTTATATATTTCCGAGATGCATTATATAATAACTGACAATAAAATTACTTTGCAAGCATACAGAATTTGGTGTATTTTACCTGCTAAGGAGCAGGGGGTAGGAAACCTCTATTTCTTTTGTCTCGTCACTAATTTGAAAGAAAATTAATTTTTGTAACAGGTTTGTTTCTTCACCTTTTCAGAGCCCATGATGACTGCACAAACTGTCAACTGGCAAACTCAGGGGAGCCCTTCAGATCATTTGACACTTGGACATAGTGTATCTACATTTGGTAAAAGCAATCACATGTTGTCTTCTCAGATTCCTAGATTTCAGTTGCCCTAAGGTTCTACCTTGATATCTTTTAATCAAGGGGTCATAGAGCATTTATATTAATTGATGATTACTGTGACAAAAGTTTGATGTTTAAAGCTGTATGAAAAGTAACTGTGGAAACTGAAAAAATGAAAATTGCTATAGTTGTATTGAATTGACCTTCCCTTTAAGCATAATTTTAATATCACTTCCCATTA
Source organism: Rhinoptilus africanus (assembly GCA_013400135.1). Classification (NCBI taxonomy): domain Eukaryota; kingdom Metazoa; phylum Chordata; class Aves; order Charadriiformes; family Glareolidae; genus Rhinoptilus; species Rhinoptilus africanus. The sequence continues at coordinate 47,277 of VXBO01004506.1, read as the reverse complement.
TGTGGTTCAGTTTACTAGGAACTTTTATGCAGATAGTACAATACTAGTGAAACAGCTGTGTGTGTAGATGTGGACGGGTGATGTTTCCTTAGCTAGGCTATGTCTGTTGTTAAAGCTGTAGCTTAATTGCTTTCTTGCTCTATTCTCGAAATGCACAGAGCATGAGAACAAGTATAGTGGTGTGAACAGACTGTTTATGCTTAGTTGCCTGCCTGATAGCTGTATTAAGTTTTGTAGAGCTTTATAAAGGTAGTATCTGAATAGTATGCTATCTGTAGCCCTACAGAAAAGGATTTTACTGGCCATATTAAATCTTTTAAATGTAGTTTTCCATCACAGAAGGAAAGTATACTTTAGTCAGGCAGGTAATGGTCAATATTGATATTTTTATGTATGGAAGAAAATTCCCTGCGTTATGATAGGAGTTTTGTGAAGTGGTGAGGGACTGTGACCATGTTGCAGTGGAGCACAGGGCGTTCTTGCCTCTGCATTCATTATAGCTGCATTTAGATTAGGTAGTCTACCTCCATCTTTCTGGCTGTGTTGTTAAATTGTAGTGGCCTCGTGAATGGCAGTGTTCTTTCCTTCTGTTTATTTTTCTAAAAATTATTTCTTTTCCAAGCTCTGCTTAAACATTGATGTAGTCCTATACAGTTCTAGGACCTACTTCTAAGCTGTGGGTGATGGTTTAAATCACGCTGTGAGATGGATAGTTATGAGCTCTTTAGAGAATTGACATTTAGAGTTACAACATTGTATTAAAGGTAGAAATGGTCTTTTAAAATGGTGTAATTACTACAACAGTGACTACACAACATTGCTGCTTCAAGATTTTGGCTGTTAACACACAAGGTATATGAAAGGATCTCCACAGTAGTCAGCATTTGGCAAAGTCCTTTTTCCCCTCCCTGAGATTACTATAAGAAATAATTGCAATACTGTATTGACAGTCTGTTGTATGATTACCTTTATTAGGATCATAACATAGCACTCTGCTTCCCCCACCAGATCCTCTGTCGCAAGAGTTGAAGCAGGTAACCAAAGAGAGTGTGTCTAATGTTACTTTTGTAGAGTATGAGATACTTCTACCTGGTAAGTGTGTTATTTTCTCTTCCAGTTATGTTATATTGAATGCTTATAACTGCACACAGTTTATGTGAGTTGTTTAAATATCTGGGACAGCACCTTCCTGATAAAGTTTAGAAGCTCACAGAAAGTATGTAATGAGCTCAGTAACAGGGAAGGTGAATAAGTTTATTGCACCATTGATTATTGTGTAATAACTATTTTGCAGTGGACAATGTGATTCTTACTTTTCTATTAAAACAACCCATAGCTATCTGTTTTCCCCCCAATACATTCAAGTGACAATTCCTCTGCAGTAGTGAATCTACTTGGAGAGACCATGTGAGCTAGGGTACTTGCTAACCAGCAGCTGTTAGTCAGCTTTGCAGCATTACAGGAGTTAAAGCATGGAGAAGAGGCAAGAGAAGCCTCTTCCTAAAGTAGATGTGAAGTTCCCAGCTACCAAATAATCATTTATAACTAATTTCTTGGAGAACTGGAAAAACTGATCTAACAAAAATATCTCTCAATTGGAGGAGATCAGTTTGAACTCCTTTGCAAAATACAGGTGTGATATTTTCAGGACATAATTGCCCAGCATTTGTGCTGTATTTTTTTCTAGCAGGAAGCTTAAGGTAATGTCTGTTTCTTGTTCTGGTGCATGTACTCTTGACAGAGATGCCACAGATATCAGTCTTGCTAGTGGTTAATCTTCAATAGTGTAGGATTTTCATGTTTCATTCATTTAAAGTGTTTGTTTTTAAAATCTCAAAAAGCATGGATTCTATTTTTAGGCAGTGTAATTAATCTGACGGTAAAACTCTCTTACTATTCTGAAACCAATTCCATTTGCAAAATTACTTTGATCATAAACAACCTCAACAAGGTGAGTTATGCTTGGCTTATCTATTGAGTGTAATGGCTCTAATAAATGAGTTGCAGTAACTGACTTTGCTCTGCTATGAAAGACTGAGGTGGTGCACCTCTAAGTTTAACTCCAGTTCAGCAGATCTGTATTATTTTGGCTGGGACTTGGAGTTCTGGGCACACTGTTCTGCAGGCTGTAAATGTTTCTGCCAGACCCAGTAAAGTTCAAATATTCTATGGGAATATCTGGTGCTTCCACTTCAGCCAGACTTTGATGCTTCTTAGGTATTACTTGAATTACTAAGTCAGTGAGGTGTACCTTAAAATTTCCTTTTCTCTCTGAAAGCATTTGAGCTGTGAAATACAGATGTACTTCTTTGACCATCAAGTAGTACAGGGTAGGTCTAAGATTGAGGTGAGGCCTGGAATAAATTTTTGTCAAGTAATCAGATGGACCGACAATCTAGAAGGCATGAAAGAATTATGAAATAAAATCTCAGTGCTGGTCATTCTTTTTATGCAAGGCTGTTTGTGTGGATCAGAGAAGCTGTCTGCTGTTGAAGCCCTACTTCTTGGATGTGCTTATCTTATGCTCATGGCGCTTGTTAAAAGCAAAGGAAGTGTTAAGTTTTTCTACTGTATTAGAATGTTTTCACATTGTAATTCTACTGGCTTGCCACTAGGAAGGCAAAGGTAGTGATAAATGGGTTTGAAGATGATTTGGTGCCAAGTTGAGTAGCTATCATGAAAGGCCAGATCCAACAATGTTTGTCGATTTTTATCAACAACTTCACTAGCAACAGGACATTACCTATGATCTCATAGTATCATAAAAATAGCAGCTGGCTAAAACCTTGATGCTTATAGATATTTACGCAGAATCACAGAACAGTTTGAGTCGGAAGGGACCTTAAAGATCATCTAGTTCCAACCCCCTGCCATGGGCAGGGACACTTCCCACGAGATCAGGCTGCTCAAAGCCCCATCCAGCCTGGCCTTGAACACCTCCAGGGATGGGACATCGACAACTTCTCTGGGCAACCTGTTTCACTCCCTCACCACCCTCACAGTTAAGAATGTCTTCCTCATATGCAATCTAAATCTACCCTCTATTTACAAGTCTAACCTTTTGCTATTATATTAATATAACTTTGTATGTACTTACTAATATTTTTCATCCAATAAATACTAATTTCTTTTGTAATACTAAATGTGAAGTCAGAAAGGAAGTTTAGACTGAGAGCAGAGATTGCTCCCCCTGGTGAGAGCTAAGTACTTAATATATTTTGGTTTGGGTTAAATTATGTAGAACTCTTATCTTGCTTTCAGTAAAATGAATATCTGTGTTTCTGTATTAGAGCCCCCTAGGAAGTTTACCTACAGAGTGGAATGACTGTCATTTTTGTAATGGATGTATTTCAGCTATGGCTTAAAAAAATTACTGTCAAGCACTGATGGTCTGATTTTGCAGTTTTACACCCTGGAAAGTATGATAGCAGCCCTCTGTATTTACCTGTAATCCGTTATATATAAAACACAATCTTTGAATTTCTTCTTCCCACACAATGAAGAAGTATTTTTTTTCTTAAACACCTTTTTTAACTCCTTTTAGGTGTTTCTGGTACTTCCATAGAAAAAAATATCACTTTGGACAGTGCAACTAGAATTGAACTTTCATGCAGATTGGACAATAAATATTCTCATTTGAAAAGTCTTCAAGTGATTTGGAAGAGAGGAAATGAAACAATCGGACACATCAATAAAACTGAAAATAGCTGGAGCATCCGGTAATTTTTTACATTATTTACAGTTTGACTTGCAGGTTCTAATGAGTTATCACATGCATATACACTGCCCAATACTAGTCATGTATATATTAGAAAAGAGCCAAATGCAGGTATTAATATTTGCCTGTAATCAACATTGAAGCTGCAGAAAAGGAAAAAGGTTGGAGTTACCTGAAGCTTGGGTGAATAATTCCTGGTTTTCCTCCAGTGCTGGAAAAACAAGGTTTCTTCAGTACAGATGTAAAATAAGGGCACAGTTCTTTGAGGTCCAGAAATTCTGTTCAGTAAGTGAAGTAGTAATCTCAGTCTGAGAATGGTAAAATATGTCCATTCCGTTACACCTCGGTGCTGCTTTGCATCAATGGCCATGTTTTTTCTTCATAATTAGCAGAAGAGAAGGAAGAAATTAGCTTTACAGTAAAGATGTTTTGGATTATTTTAAAGGTTTTCTTAACTCTTTCAAACCTCTACAGATACTCAAGAAATGTAGAAAATTTTCAATTGATACAATGTGTTGCTAGACTTCAAAAATCTGTGAATGGGTTAATTTTAAACAGGTAGCCTCCACTTTATTTCTATATTGCTTTGGTTTCTTAACATCAATAATATTTATTTAAAATTTGTATGATGGAAAATATGATGAGAATGTACTGTCACTTTTCTGCTACTCCATGTACATAAACGCAGCCATATAAATCTTTTTCAGAGTGCCTGTGAAATGTGTAGTTTGCCAGCAGAGAAGATGCTAGACTTCATTAGATGGCAACTCTTTTTAAAAACTGTTCTGTGTTGAAGCTATGCTGGCCATTGACTGACTGGCTTTAGTAAGAACAAGCCATTTAAATAATCCCTTTTGAAGTCTTACACAACATATGCTGTATAGTTCATATGGTGAACCCGTGCCTAGTTCAGTAACCTGTAGATCATACTGCTTAAAGATGATCTCCTGTGAGTAACAAGGGTGATAAATGATATTTGTGTTCCCAGGTGTGGTTTACTTTCCTGTCTTGAAAATGTCATGCTGTTCTACATTGCACTAAGCCTGGATTCTAGTGTTTCGGCAATGTATGTTCTCTGCTCCTCTTACTGATCTCTGCTGATTTTTTTAGAATGTTAATTAGCAGTCACTGATAGTTGTAGGACAAAAGAAAATACAAGCTAAAAAGCAAATTGGTGAAACTTTTTTTTAAGATTGAGGATCTTGGATAACAATAATATGGGAAGTTACAGTTGTACGCTGAAAGGTGAAGAAGAAACCAGCGCTGTGTTTCATTTACAAGGTAATTGTATTAATTTAAATTTATTTATTTAATTTATTTTAAGTTTTGCTTTATTTGACCATTGAAATCCTGTATTACTATGGTTCTGTGTAGTATGGAAATTGCAACTTAATTGTATAAGCAATGACTCATACGGTCAAGCTAAGTGAGAATCACTATCAAAGGCATTTCTATAGCATGGAAAGAAGAAGAATTTTGAAGTGAAAACTAAAAGCCTTTTTAAGAACTTGCTAACAACCAAAAGAGCATGTAAACCTATTTTTTTTCCCTAAATGAGTAACTGATTTCCCCATCCCTCTCCATTCCTACAGCAGTGGTGAATAGTCACCACTTTCTAGGAGGTGGGAGGACAGGATGATCTCCCAGATAAATTCTTCAAAAAGCAGAGCTTATGACTTGAAAGTTTGGCCTGAGATTTGGTGTTACAAGAAAAGCAGTAATTGGCAGAATGGAGGCAGGTTTTTGAACAAACTCAGTTGTATTTCTGAAATACCAAGTTAGTGCTTTAGTGCATCTTTTGTTCTATATAATGTAAGGACCGCACTTGTATTAAAAGTTAGTGTGCTTCGTTGGGCAGTATGAGTGCCCTTTCTTCTGTTTTGTATTCTTTCTCCAATAATGATACCCCTGACAATAATAGGTGAAACCCAGTTGAGTAGAAGACATGTGGAAATGAAACAAATACAAGCTGCTGAGAACCTTAATCTGTAATGGGAGCTATTCCCTTCTCTATTTGCAGTGTCCAAATTTTACAAGGAGGAAGGCAAGCATTTGATCTGTGAAAGCTCCACAGACTCTGATATATAAGGAAGATTTTTCCTGAACACAGGCTCCTAAAACCTGTGACTTTTTCAAATAAGTACCCTAACCTCAGCTGAACTAACCAGCAGGGCTTTAACTCAGTGCTGTAAGCTGCCTTTGTTCAGTGGGGTATCTGGTCATATCACTTGAAGAAATTCTCTTGTGTATGTTCAGATCTTGAATATTAATGTTGAATAGAATATCCGCTTTCAGACCTTCAGCCAGGGGAGACTAGCTTGCAATACTGCAGAAGGACAAAAATTGAGGTTTACTGAGATCTTTCAGTCTCTAAAGATGATTACATATTTTTCTTGTCAACATGTCGGTGAGGTTTAGTTGAATGACTACCCAAATCTGTTTAGATTTAAAAAGTCAAAGGAGACATTACTGTTTTGAAAGCATACAATAACGGTTTCACTAAGGACAGGAATGACTCAACTGATAAGTAATCTTTTCCAGAACAGTTGGTTGATTTATTACAAGAAGATGGGAGAATTGCTTCACAATAGTTGAATGCTGCCACTTCTGATGCCATAAAAAGTACTGACTTGACGCTTTTCAAGATTAATGCAAGAGTGAAGGAAATAGGAAGGAGAAGTCCTTGAATCTTCCAGTCAATAATGCAGAGAGAACAATTCTCAAACTGAAATATGAGTAATGTGTTGGTATGGACTCTCGCTAAAGTCATCACTGCTGTAACTAACTGGAATAGCTTTTCCACTAGGCAGTTCCACATTATTGGATGTGTTGCCTCTCCTCCCCTTCCACTCATCCTGGCTTGGCATAACTCCTGCAGATTTTGAGACTATGATTTTGAGAAGTTTGAAACCCTGTGATTGAGAAGTTAAGCTTTTACCCAGGTCTGCAGAAAACAATAAGAGATGTGTATAGGAACTTAAAATCATGAAACAGGGAGACGATTCATGGGTATTTTAAATGGTGTGAAGTGTTGCAATAGCTATCTTAAAGGGTAGAATAGATTAATTTGTGTTAGGCCTTTGAGGGATCCTGAAGCAGCTGTCCAGGTATACGCATTATGAAACAACTCTGGTCTTTAAACCAATGTGGAAATCTGAGTGGTATAAATGCTGGTAACTATTACCTCTCAGTTAACTTCTTAAATGGTGTGTTTTTTCTGTGCAGCAGCAGTGTTTTGTCACCAAATTTTAGGTGATCTACTTGATACCTGGGACAAAGCATAATATTTCCTTGCACAGATTCAAGGATTAACCAGTCTGTTAGAGCTAGATCCCAGCACTCATGATGGATATTCATGTCCTTAGTCATGGCTAATACGGTCACATGTATTGGTGGTATGCCTGTAGCTGTGCTTTGCTGCTGATCAGCATGACTAAGTATTTTTGACTACCACATAAACCTGTTGTGTTGGGTATGAGGGTTTTTTTTGTTTTCACATGTTCTGTTCTTTTTTTCCCAATCTGCTTTTGGTTTTGTCTTCTATAAATTGCAAAGGAGGTGGCAGCCGTTACTAGTAAAGTTGCCCCTTTTACTGACAGTAGTGAAGATACTCTCCACTACTCTTTAAAAGGATAGTGTTTAATGATTAAAACAAATACATATGGAGTGAGAAGACTTCACTAGTAATGAGGATGGATTAATATATGGTGCAGAAAATTTTGAGGTTGCAAGCAATATTCTTATTAACAAATAGGTTTTATATGTATTTCTGAAGTGGAAACTTTTAAGTTTGAATACTCATGAGAAGGGAATTCTTTAGGACAATTAATTTTTGTTTGGCCAGTCAAGAAGTGGGGGGAACAAGAACAATCTTAGTTCATGACAAATTGTTCCATCATAACTGCTGAAAACAACTTCTTGTCCTGTTCAGTCGTACGTGACCAATATAATTTAGAAGATGTACTGGATATGTACTTAAAAGATAAAGCAACGGAACCTGAAGTAAAACTAAAATAAATTGATCTGAAGGAAAAATGCTGGTAAACATCTTAATAAAGATGGAAAGAAGGGGGTAGGGGAAATACGTATTCCATCATGATATATTTACTCAGGTCTAACTATACCTGTGGGATGCCTCAACATATTCAATAGCCTTTTTTTGGCTTTTGCTCTTGGAAGGCTGTGAGGCATCTGCAGTTAAAATGGCTGTGACAAGTAGGTCTAAAATTGTAACATGAGGTCATGTTTCTTGTGGCCATGTTCCGCCTTAGCAAGATTGGGCCAAAAGTCCCTTTTATTGACATACATCCACAGGTAATTTCTTCCGCTTAGAAAATGTTTGTAACTTCACTGCTCCCTCAATCTACAGTTTTACCTTAATTACAAAAAAGTTCTCTGCATATGCAACTTGTCAGATAGCATTATGTGGTGGCATTATGGCTGGAATAGATTTCTATCAGTGTTTGCAGACTAAGTGAAATTGCAGAAAAACTGTGTTTCTTTCTAGTGTACTAGAACTGAAGCATGTAGCTCACAGCTGTCAAGGATGGGAAAGAGGAAATGGGCAAGGGTAGAAATCAGTCTGATTGTCACTTGGTTTTCAGTATTAATTGGCAACTTAAGATCATATAGCAACTGAGAACAGGATTCCTGCAGTCTTCTGCACAAATTCTGCATATGGAATATCATCCTGAAATGACTCTTCATTCAGATAATGTCATGAATGACAGAATATCTGTGTTTACAGGAAAAGGAAACCAATAGACTACTATAAACATGTACCTAAATATGTTTTATCTTTTGTAATACTGTAATTAAAACCTGTAGATCTCACTTGGTAAACTTTTTCCTACTTGTTCTTAGTACCGAAAATTGAAGGAAAAGAAAAACCCATGGTCAGTTATGAAGGAGATACAGCTGTAATGATTTGTAAAAGTTTTGGCTATACTCCCATTGCTTGGACCTGGTATATGACCAATGGAAGTGAGCAGGTAAGGTTTCCATCTGTTAGCCAAGCAAAACCATGTTGCAAAAACCAAGTAGAGACACACTAGGCTGTACAAATTGTATTTCCATTACAATTAATGTACATCTCTGTACATGCAAAAAAATCTGATTTTTAAAGTAATCATTATTACAGGGATGTAGTTTTTGTTTTGGTTTGTATGATGTTTCTTCTCCAAAAAGTCCCTGCCATGCTTTTACAGCTGAGATAAGAGTAAAACAAATAAGATAAGTTGTGAGGTACTTGTTTTGGTTATTGCTCAGATCCTAACTACTTGATATTAAAAAAAAAAATCTTATCTTAGCAGGACATTTCTAAAGACATGCAGGGTATTGGAGGCTTGAGGGAGAACAGGAGCATCTCTGTTCTTCTCCTCTTCCAGCTACAAGTTAGTCCTGTATTTCCCAGCCTGTATGACCTTTCTGGAGTACTGGACCAGGAGGAGATCATCCTGTAGTGGAGACAGCCGTGCCACTTCATTCTGAAGGAGCTGAAATCTCTTCTCACTTCAGCTCCTGCCTTAAAAGCTGTGAATAAAAAGCTCAGCAGTTTTCCTTCTTCGCATACCCACCTTTCAAGATCCCACTTAGCTTTGGGAAGCACAGCCACTTTGTTCTAGCCCTCTTCTGGGGGAAGCACTGTCCACTGAGAGGAGGTAAATAGATCAGCCTCCTCTGTGCTGTTGGAGGGTAGCACTGACTTGTAAGACTGTCAGTGTATTTTCCAGTGAAGCGGCATTCCCAGCTCAGCTTCCTTGAAGTTGTATGCTTTCTGCTCTGGTGAAACCTGGACATTAGATCCTGACACCGGAGGCTGCCTTTGTCAGTGGAGAGTCAATAGAGTCAAGGCTATCTTTCATCTGATCTTAAATAACTAAAAAAAAGTCAGACAACTTGCTCACTAAAAGTGCGTATTTTCCCCCACTCCCTTTGGAGCCAGGGATGCCAGCTAAGATAAATCCTTCCCTTGGAGGTAGACTAAACATGCTTCACAAATGCTACTTGTTCCTGACTTGTTACACATCTCTCTGTAGAACTACCTGATAATACAGATAATTTGATTGAATGCTTTCTCACTGCATTAATAAGACCAATCTGTGTCTGATTCTGTGTATTTTTTATTTTCAGATTGCCATTAATGACTCTTTGCTGTCAGACAAGTATGCAATTAACAGAGTATCTGCCAATGTAACCCACCTGAAGATACTGAAACTCACTAAGGAAGATGGGGGTGTATATTGGTGTGAAGCTGCTTTTGAACTAGGGAAAAGTAAAGGAAAGCTGACGCTTAAAGTTCTGTCCTTCATGGTGCCTCTCAAACCCTTTCTAGCAATTGTGGCTGAAGCTATTATTTTAGTAACTATTGTTTTTCTTTGTGAGATCTATTCAAAACAGAAAGAGAAACGTGCAGGTAAGTATTTTTTAGTCTCTTCTAGCTTTACATTGAAANTTTATATATATTGTATAACATATGTATTAAAATCAGGTTAATAAAGCTTAATAAAAGTAAGCTTTTTTGACAAATTTGTGGGTAATTCCATTGAATAGAGGAACAAAGTAATTTAATTTACAAATTTAAGAGAACAAATGAAATAAGCAGAAGAAAATTCTATTATACATTGAGGAAATAATACATTAAACAGAACTAATGCTTGTTAAATTGAGACCTTATATAATCTTTTTTCTGTTATGCAGAAGATGAAAAAGAATTTGACCAAGTTGAGCAACTGTAAGTAAAGAATTTATATACTTCTATATATATATCTAAATACTTNAATAAAAAGCTCAGCAGTTTTCCTTCTTCGCATACCCACCTTTCAAGATCCCACTTAGCTTTGGGAAGCACAGCCACTTTGTTCTAGCCCTCTTCTGGGGGAAGCACTGTCCACTGAGAGGAGGTAAATAGATCAGCCTCCTCTGTGCTGTTGGAGGGTAGCACTGACTTGTAAGACTGTCAGTGTATTTTCCAGTGAAGCGGCATTCCCAGCTCAGCTTCCTTGAAGTTGTATGCTTTCTGCTCTGGTGAAACCTGGACATTAGATCCTGACACCGGAGGCTGCCTTTGTCAGTGGAGAGTCAATAGAGTCAAGGCTATCTTTCATCTGATCTTAAATAACTAAAAAAAAGTCAGACAACTTGCTCACTAAAAGTGCGTATTTTCCCCCACTCCCTTTGGAGCCAGGGATGCCAGCTAAGATAAATCCTTCCCTTGGAGGTAGACTAAACATGCTTCACAAATGCTACTTGTTCCTGACTTGTTACACATCTCTCTGTAGAACTACCTGATAATACAGATAATTTGATTGAATGCTTTCTCACTGCATTAATAAGACCAATCTGTGTCTGATTCTGTGTATTTTTTATTTTCAGATTGCCATTAATGACTCTTTGCTGTCAGACAAGTATGCAATTAACAGAGTATCTGCCAATGTAACCCACCTGAAGATACTGAAACTCACTAAGGAAGATGGGGGTGTATATTGGTGTGAAGCTGCTTTTGAACTAGGGAAAAGTAAAGGAAAGCTGACGCTTAAAGTTCTGTCCTTCATGGTGCCTCTCAAACCCTTTCTAGCAATTGTGGCTGAAGCTATTATTTTAGTAACTATTGTTTTTCTTTGTGAGATCTATTCAAAACAGAAAGAGAAACGTGCAGGTAAGTATTTTTTAGTCTCTTCTAGCTTTACATTGAAATTGCAGCCAAAGATAGAAAGGTGCGGACTTCATATATGAAGTTCATTGTGATTTTTACATCTGGGTTTTTTTCATAAAATACTTCTACAACGTTGCATTATTTTAGATTTTTAAATCTTTCATGAGCCTTGAATTTAGGTACAAAATGCTTTCAATAAGCAATACTTTCCTGTGAGGGGTTTGATATAGTTCTTATTTTTTCCTCACAAGACAAAGGAATTTAGAGGCTATACCTGTTTGGGGAACGCTTAGGAGGGGAAGCAACTGTTAGTCATCTTATTGGGGGAAACTTCTGTTAAGAAACTGAGTAAGAAGGAAAAACGCATTAAAACACAATGTATTAATGTCGGTTGCTGAACTGANATAGCTAAATACTTGCTCTTTTGCGTATTACAATGTGCCTTATAAAATTATACCTTGTTGTTGTCCCAGTTGGTAGGGTTTATGATGAATGTGAAAGTACAGTTTATTTTCCTTAAAACTTCCTAATTCCGGACTGTGCAGAATGGTGTTGTCTGCTTCTGGTGTTTGGAAGATACTGCGCTTTTTTTGTGAGAGCACCATGTATCCTCATTATAAATTCATTCTAGAAGGCTGTAACTGTGAGGAAAACCACTCTCAGGTGTAAATTTTACAGAAGAGGCTTTGAAATTTTTTCTCATCTATTTTTTTTACCCATATTATCATACGTTTCTCTCACTTGCAAGTGGTTAAAGCCTGACTGTCCTAGCTAAGCCTGTAGCTGCTGGGGTGTTAGGACCTGGCGGTGGTGGTTTTTTTGGTGGTAATCGGCCTTTCTCTGTGGGGGCCCCTCACTGTGCTGGTGGCGTGGGCTTCCTGGGCACAGGCACGGCTGCGCTACTGGAGCCGGAGGAGCCGGGTGTAGGCACTGCTGCCACTGCTCTGCTGCTTGAGGGTCGGTGCTCCTATGATGGCTACCACTGCTAAGGATTATGCATTTCTAAAAGCTTGCTTGTGGAAATAAGCTGTAATTCTCTCCCTCTGCTCATCCATTGAAGATGCCCAGTTGCTTTGGCCTGTTAGCTTTCATTTTGTTTTAAGATATAGCCTGGCTGCTCATCTTCTCTTTAGATGTGTCCAGTCTATTCCAGTTTTCTTTCCCCTCAGTCCCTTCTCTCATCCTGTGTCTATCTGCCTCTTTTCCCCTCTGAGTAGTGGTATTTTTCCATTTTTTAATTTCTTGCTGCAGTGACCTTCTTTGTGTGTTGTATTCACTTTCACATTCCCTTTCCCAGTGCTAACTAAAAACATATTTTGGTGCTTTTCCTCCTGTCTAAAGAGCTTTAAAGCTGTAATTCAATTATACTATAAAGTGGGGATATGTCTTTGGAATATAGTGTGCTGTTCTGCTGCTGAGTGTTTGGGGATATGTCTTGGGTTGAAAACTGAATAATTGCCCTTGTCACACAGACCTGCTTCTCATAAACATGCTGAAACTATTGCAATAGGATTGTAACAGTATAGTTGACTAAAATAATGTTTTCATGAGTGATGAGATGTAGGATGTGGTTTTGATCAGCTGCTTGATTTTTTTACTTTAAAGTTCTATCTTGGATAAACACATGTGAGGAAAATCTGTACTTCTTGCCTAATTTTAATAATGGAAAGTTATTTCAATTACTGACTGTGTAGAAGATAGATTTGTGTACCAGAGAGAATGGCTCCAAAGGAACTTTTCTAGTCTGTTATGTCAAGTGATACAGCTGATGTTGGTTGATGAGGCTGTAATTAAAATGCCATACCCAACAGTGTATTAGGTGGGAGGCTAGTATTTGGAAATACAATATTTTTTTTAGCAAGAGAATCGTTAGTTCAAGTCTGATTGTGACCAACACCATATAACTAGTGGTTGGTACTCCAGAAGGAGCAATAGTATGACTGTTTCAGCCCGTGTTCTGAGGATGTTGAGCTATGTTTTGGTTGTGTAATACTTGAGCATTTACTGTATGTACAAATTCTATACATTGAATGAAATGATAGTGTAGTAATCAATTCTGGTAATACTATCACTGTTACAACTTCTACCCAGAATTTTGTTGGATTTGAGGGGGGTTGAGTTGAGCCTTCAGTTCTTGGCTGAAAGACTTGAAGAGTTACTATTTTGATTCTTTAAATTTTGTTTAATCTTCTTTTCTTATAACTTGACATGCTAGAAGAGTAAATGAAATACACTTTGGATGTACTTTGTGATTGGATTGTGGGACTAGAATGACTGCTGATCCTAGATGTAAAAATTGAGGTTTGGATTTTAACCTCTCTTTCTTACAGTAAATCAGAAGAAAGCAATGGTCTGGAAAACAGTAGCACTAGGCACAGGAAAATCTAATCTTGTTCCTAAAAGGTAAGTAAGAGATGAAACAGACCAGTGTTTACTCTTGTCCTGAGCAGCCTAATACAAGAACAAAAAATACACCGTACCATCCCCACCTGGTTTTTTTTGTGGGAACAACATAGTAATAAACCCACTGTTTAGATAAAAATATATGCTCATTCATGATTTGGTATCAGCAAGAAAGTGAGCCCAAAACGTTTTAATTCAATGCTGTGATCATCATTGTGGTTTAATAGTTCTTTTTATTCATAGAGTCCTTAAAATAGGACCCAGATTAACCTGCTTAATTGCTTGGCTCCTGATCGTGAAACATTCTTGTGAATGCCAGGGTAGGTGCTGAGATGTGTTAGAATTGCTGATGTATCCAAAATCCTGCTCTTTCAGGCTGAATTTTGGGTGTTGAGTGAGTTTATGGAAGAAGGATGCAAGTGTAATAGCAAGTGGGAATGTGGCAGTAGCAGAGAGACGAAACAAAGGATTATAGGAGTCTAGGAAAGAAGACAAAGCTTAATAGACAGTGACTGAAGGGATTAGTGGTAGAAGAAGCAGGCAGAGGATATGTAGCTCTGTGGAAGCTATATAACGAACTTCCAGATTCTCTGCCCTCGTTACAGTCTAATTACAGGCTGCTTCTACTTATGCCAGCTGGAAATACTTGTCAGAGGATGGCCTGCCAGTTGAGGACCAATCCTACATACTCTAGCTATTTCCCCTTGTTATTCCCCCTCTGCATCTGGCACCCCAGTTTCTCCTCTCAAGATGAGAGGTGTGAGTGACTTTGCATTCATGTCACTGCTGTTCCTGTTTTTCTTCATCACAAGCCATCTACCTGAGGGAACGTTGATTGCATACCCTTTGCTTTAAAGAACAGAAGGAGAAGTGTCAAGTAAAGCTCAGATAAAGAGAGTAACAAATCAGAAAACAGAAAAAAAAAATACTTGACAAGAGTATATTTTCTCCTCTGTCACCTTACTGTTGATTGCTGTGACTTAAGTTCCCAAGGATTTGTCCCCTATTGGATCTAAGGTAAAGTCTTTCTGGCTCATGACACTCAGTGAATCACTAAGGATTCAGATTTGCAAATTAGACCCTTGAAAAAAATTTGGAAAATACAAATTGGAATTAAGTTTATTTTCAAACAAATATGGGAAAATATGAAGTAGGAAAATATTAAGCGGCAAAATAACAGCAGAATTCATGTTGTAAGGAAGTGTGTTTATTCTTTTTTAATTCAGGAGACTTAAGCCAACTGAAGTGGAAGTCATCACAAAGCTATAGAAGATGAATGGGGCTATGCATTTTAAACATCCACTATGCTTCTAAGTAAACTCCTCCGCGCTTAGGAGAAATAAGATGCTTTTAGAATAGCTGTGAAACTGCTCATTTTACACAGACCAGAATGCATTCTAATATACTGCATTTAGACCTTTGCCTGTAACACTGTTTGTCATTTTGCTACTAAAAGGTGGTTTTTATGTCATTGACTTCCTGTTGTTTTAGGACTGACCTGTTTGATTTTATGTCCTAAATTAAAACTAAACTTGCATTCACTGAATGAACAGGTAATATAGAGTGGGCCTATTATCTACATGTTATAAAGCTGGACTTGTAAGATAAAGTATTTCCACCAAAGAAAATGCCTTTTAGTAGCAGATGAAATGAATGTGACATAGACATTTTTACCAAAGAAACAGTGAAAGGGAAATTTTTATCATTATTTAAATGAATTAACAGTTTTGCAACTTACTTTGAACAGTAAAATGTCTTCACTGAAACTTTTCTTAGCTTTATTTAAAAGGAAAAGGAATATAGGTATATTCTGAATACTTAAGAGACGAGTTTTCTTAAGATGTCTGGTGCCATGTGTCTGTGCTACTGTACTGTGATTCTAAACAGTCTAACACTTAAACACTGTACTGATAAGATTTCAGCAGTATTTCAGAGTAGATAAAAGAAACAAAGGGGATACAGTACCATATCATAATATAAC
>VXBO01004506.1:661-30607 GCA_013400135.1 Rhinoptilus africanus | reverse complement strand
TTTAGTTAGATTCAGCCTTTGCTTGCTAATCAAAAGAAAAATAAGGAAAACCCCTCCTTTTTAAGAAAGGGAAAATTAAAGTCGTCAAAAGAACTTACTATCTCAACAAAAAAATGTACAGAAGAACAAGCAGTATTTGCAAGCTACCTAGGGAAGTCAAAGGAAAAAAATCTAAATAGAATTTCCTCAAAGAAGTAATTTCTCTTTGAACATAAATAAGGGCATACAGAAAAATAGAANTGAAATGTATCTTTTTTTTTTTTTGAAAATAGACTTTTTTGTCGGAAATTTGGTAGTCAAAAAGTAAGCTTGCCTATAGATCCAAGAATAATTTTCTGAATAAAGCAGAATTAATATGTTTTGCAACCAAAATGAGGCTAGGTACTAGCTGGAAGAAAGCCCACCTTTTAAACAGAAATGGTAACAACTTATATCTACTTTCGCTTAGCATTCCTACCTGATCTTAAAATTGTGGTATGAAGTCTTAGCCAATATAGGAAAGTTACATGAATAGATTCTTTTCTGGTTTTAGCAAACAAGGCCTGCACTGACAGCAGGCAGGAACTGGAAAACCTCGGTTAAGCGTGGATTTTAGACCTATGTCTTCCTCCTGTCAGGACTGTATTAGTTTGGTCAATTTGGCTGCTATATCTACAGTCTTGTCTTGACCAAGCATGTTCTGTTTGCCATGTCTGCAAGGGGTTTGACGCTTATTTTTAGGTTGGCAAGTAGTTTTTTTCTCTTAGTAAGTGGCTTTGTAGTCTATATGTCTGCCTAGGTTCAAACCTTGTTGAGTTCCTCTACAGAGGGGAATAATAAATAGTACTAAATGACAAATATTTAATAATTGGCTTAATAAATGTTCATGTCTTCATAAACACTGCTTTTCCAGTCCACATACCACATAGGAAGCTCTGAAAATCTAGAAATACATGTTTTATGAGAAATACGTGCTGTATGTGTTCAAACATTCCTAATGCATTACTTTCTGTATCTGTTTTATTATGCAAACATAGCCTTCAATAGAAAAAAAGGTTGGGCAGCCTTAAAAAAAAAAAACCAAACAAACAAAACTCTAGGCAATGACTTTTTACTTCATCGAAGCCAAGAGATACCAAAGGAGAACCAAAATAACTCTGAAGATACTTCCTTCAAGCAGCAGTTAGAGTTAAATGTAAGGATTCACAAAATTAATTTTAATAACAAATGTTATTCTGTAATAATGGACATATGGGTAGGCCAAGTCTGTTAGTTTTGTTTGGCAATTCTTGTCTTCCAAAGATCAGATCCTTGTTTTCTTGCAAGAGGTGATATATTACTGGTTTCTATACCAACAAAAGCCTTATCCATTTCATAGGAGAAGATGAAAGTCTGCAAAAGAATCCAGAAGAGCTGTTTCCTAATGCTCCAAACTGGTCACGGAAAATTTCTCCTTTCTGTAGGTCTGCTGTAGACACAAGCAGCTGTGAGACCAGATTTCTAGTTAAGCATGACAAATACTGGAAGAGTTTCCAAACTGGAAGAGTTTCCAAACTGAGCTCAAATAGAACTGTATGAATATTTCCTTAGGTTGGAGACCTAAGAATTACCCAGTTGTAGGTGAAGGTAATTAGATGATTAGCTATAGGTCATCTGACACACACACAGTCCTGAGGAAGAGAGGAAAAACCCATCTCTATTGATATGGATACCAACATCAGCATCTGTATGCCTCTTAACTGTTTTTCAGCCAAAGAAGATGAGGTTTGTATTCTGCCTTTAATTTAACCATCAAAACTTTTAAATGCTGCTGTGCAATTAAAATTAAGAAGAAACTGATTGGTGTCTTCTCTGTAGGGGGAGTGTTTCAGTTGAATGATCTTAAGTGTTGAGCTACACAGCGCATGCTGCCTGACCACAATTAGCCACACTGTGTTGCAGTTCTAGCTTGGGGCTCCCAAAAATACCAAGGGGCAGGAGTGAGAAAGAAACCAGTTCAGAACAGTTGTAGGAATGTGGGAAGAACCTCCAGATATTCCATAGGGGTTCTGAGGGACGAGCAGCAGAAGATGACTTGCAATTAGCTGCGTACAGGGAAGACAGTGTGAATCTGTAGGAGAGACAGTGGGTTTTTTAGTGGTGCCATTCAGAGTGTTTGTGTAGGAAGTTCTCTCCGGTGACTGAAAACAATCTGCCATTGCTAACTGCTTTCACAGGTGAAAACACAAAGCCAAGTGATAACGGTTGGTAAGAGAATTGGAAGTTACATCCTTTGAAAAATCTTTCTCCGCTGCTTTTAAATAGTCTTGCTGTCTTGTTACTTTCTTACGCCAGAACATGTATGCATAATGTATTAAACAATTCTTTATGAAAAAATAACCTCAGTTCCACACTTCACAGCTTGTTACTAGAATACATTTAATTGTCTAAATTTACTGTTTAATGAGTTCACTTTTGTAGCTGACTTTTATAAGACTTCAAACTTTTAATGTTTGTTCAAAAATTGTTTTTTTCTTCCATACAGAAGTTCATCTGATTTGTTCTTCTATTCAGCCTTTCATTGAACAAATACAGATTCTTTTTTTGTTCTTTTTTATTATTGTAGTAATATTTCTATCAACTGACTTCGTGAATTATTTTCAAGTTGACATTAAAGGTTATGTAATAGTGCCTTGAAGGAAAAAAATTGTTTACTATACTGAAGTTCATTTTTTTTTCTCTTTTGCAATATATTTGTTAAAAGTTTCTGAGGAAACTTTACAGCAAAACCTATTTTTCTAGTGAAAGACTGCTGAGCCTAATGCTTTTATCATGCTTGCCTTGTTTTACATTCTGATTTTATACTCCGTGGTTACTCAAGAGTTTCAGTGTTTTGCTCGAGCAGTAAGATGTGTAGCCTCTGTATGTTGGATACATATCCAGTAACAAGGAGAGTAGTTGTGTAGTGTGAATGGATAATATTGTACTTAAAATAATTGCAATAAACTTAACCATGAAAAATCCATGAAGTGGAGAGTGGACTTGTGCCTGGTGTCTTAGAGAAACAAAATCAAACTCTCTTTATTTCTCTGTACCCACAGGTATTATTTTAGACCTGAACTGCTCGTTTGCTTGAGTACCCAGCTGTCTTTACTCAGATCTGTAACCTTCTAGGTAGAAATTGCCAGAGACAAAGTGATGTCCAAATAATTATTTTCAAATGTGCATATGGCATCTGGCCTAGATTCTTACCTTCTCATTTGGACGTCTAAGTAAAGAATCTTTTGCCTGTTTTCTCTGTTGATATGGGGGGGGAAGGGGGGGCGGGCAGGGAAGGATTATCTTCCTGTAGAAAGCAACAGTCTAAGTGGAATCTGGAATCTAGCAGGGTAAATCCCAGACTCTGAGACTGTTAATTTTTTATAAAGCACAAGGTGTCAAAACATATTTAAAATGATATTAGTCTTCCCCTGAAGACAGATCTCTGCACTTGGCTTGGAAATGGAAATACATACTAGTTTCTCCTCTCAACTATCATTTTAAAGGAGGCCTAAGAATATCTCATTGGGTTGCCTTCTACTATGATCACAAACAGATGTAATATGATGTTTTCTTAGTACATATAATGCTGTCTCTACTGTGTGAAGTAACACACCTCATCCTTGCTGTTTGCCCTATGTGCCTGAAGAGTGCCAGTGAGATTAAATAATTAAAATAAACTGCACAGCAGCAAATGTACACTCAGTATGCATTTTGGCAGTTGTTTTGGATGTTTGTGGTCATCTGTTTCCCCCTAGCACAAGAGAGTAAGACAGTGAGGCAGACCTTTGGGAGAGGACAGGGTACCATTAGCTGTATTTCTGCCACTTGGAACCTCTTGTACAGAAGTACCCATCTGGGCAAAAATACCACCGGTTAAGGCTAACTGCTGCCAATAAACAGTCACATCCCAAGCAGAGGTAGGATGTGCATCCAGGCTAGCCTGCAGGACAGCTCACGGCAACAGAGTGAAGCCACGTGTTTGTAATACCATATACTTCTCTCATGTATTTTAGAAAAAATTTGCCTTATAAATTTAAAAGGCATATAAAAAGTATATAAAAAAGTATATAAAAAAGAGAGAGAGTACTAGCAGAGTGAGGCAAAGGGAGGAGTAAGAGGATTTATATCCTTTGCTGTTGATGGTTGTAGAATCTTCTAAATGCACTCGTGCTTCTGAAAACCATAAAGAGAAATAGAAAAATACTGTTTTAAAAAAAGAGAGTTGACAGCTCAAACAGATACAGTGGATTAGAAGAAAATCAACTTCACAATGCAAGTAAAACAGCAGTAGCCTTTCCATGGTGTTTAACAACTGTTGTTCAACCCCTTTAATTCTACTGTTTCTGTGAATAAAGAGGTGATAATCACGTCCAACACTTTAATATACATTAGCGTATAAATTACGTGATAGATGGGCATGTGCACTGTTACCTTCAGCTCCCACTAAGGCTATCAGAAGGGATGAGGCCACGCAGGTGCTCTTTGAAACTTTGGAATTACTTTGCCTTTATGGTGATGTAATTCTCTTAATGAGCTAATCTCAGTTTGCCACATAGCTCAACCGTTGCAAGCAGTTGTACAGTCGAGACTTGGGGTGGTTCCAGGTTGAGGTGCCGTGGTCCTGCTCGGCAAGTGTCCACGCAAATCTCTGCAACCATAAATAATGCAGAAATTAAGGAAAAGAGCTATAAAAAAAAAAAAACAATCAGGAAAATGCTTTGAAGAAAGAAACCCTAGAAGATGCAACCACCAATTCAGAAAAGTAGAGTGTATGTAAAAGTTCATACTGGCCTCTTTCCATCCAAATACGTATAGATATTACTGAGGAAATGCGATGCAATTTGACACAGCTTGCTTTTGGAGAAGTAAATCGAAGCATTACTGTCAGATCAGTAACTTGGGGAAACTAGCTTCCTGATCGATGTGTGGTAAGTCAGGCTAGACAGAAGGAACCGCCGTCACGAAGAAGTAAGACACTGTGGTTGGAAGTACTTCAGGTGATTTTCACTTCTACCAAGCTTCAGTTTTTGACAGTGCAGGCATATGAACTAATGAATATTCACAGTTGCTTCCAGTAACCCTTTAGACTTACACAACTTTGGAAGAGTTTTACATTGCTTGGCTGTTTCCTGCCATCGGTATTAAGTAACAAAAGTGTGTACAGAGAAAGAAGAGCAAGCTGCTTCTAACTCACGTTTCAGAAAGAGTGACATTATCTGCTATTTCAGCTTGTATTGGTGATGGAGTACATCAGACCTAGTAAAAGATGACATGCTCATTGTTCATTCAACAGGAGCATAGGGTTTATGTCAAGTTACCTGTGGCTAGTGTAGGGCAAAGGAAAGCCTGCATACAAAGGAAAAGGTCCTAGAAAACGGGGAGATAAGGGGAAGAACTGTGGCCTTATCGAGAAGGAAGAGTTCACGATTAGGTGCTGCGCAGTCATCACCTCTCTGCAAAATTTTATTGCAGAAGATGTGACGTATGGATACTTGATGAAATAGATACCAAACTTAGACCATGAGATAATAATTTTTCTGCCATATCCTGCATTCACAGTTATACACAAGGTGACGGTAACAGTACATTAGGAAAAGCTGTCTTTGCACATCCTAATGTCCTTTCCTAAGACTATGGTTGTAATACCTATGTTGAGTGACAGAAAAACAAAACACTAGTGGGTTGTTTGACTTTTCCTTCTAATCCAGAGACTTTTTATATACTTTTGCAAGATCACAGGTATCCTCTGTGAAAGCTGAATGATGTCCCTTTGATGCTGTCCTCATAGTGACGTCTCTCCCAAAAAACCATGTGGAAAGTATATTCTGATGTTGATCATCACAGCACAGAGAAAACATGCTACAACTGAACCATGCTGCTGTCCGTCTCAGCAGGCAGGCAAGCGAGAGAGTGTAACCTGCAGGAGAAGAGAGGAAAATGAAGGCGGACCTTAGGACGTCGTTAAGGGGCAGAAGGGACAGGATGTCAAGAAGAAGAGCCTGAGAGAACGCGCATGGTCAAAGATATGTGGCAAAGGAGTGTAAGGTGTTTGATGAATTCCTAGGGACATAAGTGTCCAAAGCTGACACTGGTGGTGAATTCAAGCACGCTTCCTTTACAAAAGTTCTCCTCCCTGGTACCAGGCAAGCTCGGGAGTGCAAAAAGGAATAAACCAGGTCAGGCATCTGAGCAGCACACCTCTCTCCAAGAGACACATGTAAGAGGCAGGTACAGGAAAACCTGTCCTCCAGATCAGAGCCTGCTCTGTTCATTATTAAAGAAGGAGGAACTTCTTTCCCTTGAGGGTGTCAGAGCCCTGGCACAGGCTGCCCAGGGAGGTGGTGGAGTCTCCGTCTCTGGAGACATTCAAAACCCGCCTGGATGGGTTCCTGTGCAACCTGCTCTAAGGTGTCCCTGCTCTGGCAGGGGGTTGGACTAGATGATCTCCAGAGGTCCCTTCCAACTTCTGTCATTCTGTGATTCTGTGAAAGTTTGGAAAACATCTGGAAGGAAATCTTTCAAGTGATAGACGTCTAAGTCTTCATGTGTAAATTGGTTGATATATCAGTAAAGAATCAGCAGTAAATACATCATCAGATACCAGGATAAATGATACAAGGAGGAAAAGTCAGCATGGGAGTAGTGTCACCACACAAATCTGTAGGAGTTTGTTGAAGGAATCAGTAAACTTGTGGAAAGAGTGAAATGATGTGCTTGGACTTTCAGAAATGTTTTGGCAAGGTACTGTACCAGTGATGTCTGAAAAGAGCAGGGGGAAAAGCAACAGGCCTATTCCAGACCACTAGTTGCTTTAACAAGAAACACAGAAACGTGAATAATGTTCAGCTTTCACAGTGTAAGGAGGGTTCAGGACTAAAATCCATGTTGTTCCACATGTTAATAAAAGCAAATGGGGTGCTTAGTCAGACGAGAAAGTTTGCTCATAGTTCCTAACTATGAATCTGAAAATGAGTTCTCAGAATTGTAGAACAATAACATTTTAAACAAGATTAAGTGGCAGATAACAGAAGTTGATAAAAGCAAAACAACAGCTAGTTTAGGTACATATTGTTAGGTTGTAATTTTCCCATGAGATGTCATTAAACTGAGAACTAACTGCTGCAGCATACCGTGAATACCAAAGTTTAGACAAGATTAAAAAGTAATTATGTAAATTCACAGATCAAAAGTCTGCCCGTAAAAAGTACTGATTAGAGCCTTTGTCTCAAGGACAGTCTGATCCAAGGATGGTTCAAACTGTGGCAGATACCCCTGCAGTAAATCACTGTGTGCCTGCCATTCTGTCACACACTTTCCTCACGATCTGCTAAGGGCTACTAGGAGAAATATGCTGAATTTTTGGTTGTTCTCTTACTTACGCATTGATACTGACATAATTATAGAAGAACTGCATAATACTGATTTGTTTGTTTCAAGGTTGTGTTTATCACCACATAGGACTAAAAGACTTGAGATCAAGCAAAACTGAGTTACAGTTTGCTCATTTTTTAATTTTTCCCCATGAAAAACACCATCTAGCAATCATTTATGTACTTCATCGAGCCACCAGTGTTTTTACTACTGTAGGTACGAGCCTTTACCCGTACTTGCTTTATAATTTCAGTGCGTTTTTCATGCGAAGATAAGTGGTACACCAAATATTTCAGAAGAGACAGTTAAAATGCTATTAATTTTCTTTTCTTCAATTATCGTTCCTACATTACAAGGGCTGTCTCAGGGGTATGTGGCCCCGAAGTCTACAGGTCTCGTGTTGGTAGGTGGCCAGCTGCGGGGGTGGTTTGACCCTGGCCAACAACCAAACACCCTCCCCCACAGCTGCCCACTCACTCCGCTCCCCGGTGAGCCGGGGAGGAAACGGAAGGCAGGCAAAAAGACTCTCAAATCAGGTCAGCAATACTGGTACAGGGGAAGCAAGAGCTGTGCAGGCAAGCAAAGCGGAGAGAAGAATTCATTCGCGACCTGCCATTGGCAGGCAGATGTCCAAAGGCTTCCTGGGAAGCGGGGCCCAGCAGGTCTAGCAGCTGCTTGGGAAGACAAATGCCATGGCCCCTTCCTCCTCCTTTCCCTCAGCTTTTATCGGTGAGAAAGATGCTGGATGGGGTGGAGCGTTCCTTTGGTCAGTTTGGGTCAGCCGTCCTGCCGAGGTGACCTCCCGAGGTCTTGTCCACCCCCAGTGTACTCCCTGGGGGTGCAGCGTAGGGAAGAGAAAGCCTTGGCGCTGCGCAGGCGCTGCTCAGCAGTGGCCAAAATACTGCTGTGTGTTGACACCGTTTAGCCAAAATTCTGAAGCACAGCACTATACGGGATGCTACAAGGGACATTAACTCTCTCCCAGCCAGACCCCGTACACCAGCATCTTACAGTGCCGAGCCTCCTTTGCAACGCTGGCCCTGAAGCAGACCACAAAACCTCTTTCTTCCTATATAACTCTCAAAAACTTACGAAGCTTCTTGCTCTCCGAGTTAATTGACTGTAAATTTCTAACAGCAGTCAAAAACCCAGTGGTCTAAGTAATAAGAACTATTATTTAAGAAATACAATGAATATTCCTCCCCCTGAAAACACTGGCCATAAAATGTATCATTCTTTCAGGCATAAGTCATTCAATATTTGGCAATAGGTAAGGGAAACATGCTTCTTTGGGGATTTTACAGTTTTTCAAATAATTTGCTGCTGATAGTTTTCAAGATTTTGTGGATTTCTAGAACTAAACACTTTTCATTCAAGACGAAGCACCAATATAGCGTATTTAAGCCTGTTACTTGCTTTTTCATCTCTCTTTCACAAGCCTCAGCAGAAGATTAAATATAATCTTCTGCTTTAAGTTGAAGGCCCAAATGGGAGATCAATCTGTGGTCCATCTTGCAATGTAGCATTTCCTAAGTACCTTCCCACCAGTCAGTCTGCACAGAAAAGAGCTAAATTATCATCTATATATGTGGGAGGGAATTAAGGAAAATAAACTTCTCATAATCCTATGCTGCACAGATTGGAATTCAAGATTATAATTTCCTTTAGCAAAATCATGCATAAAAACAAATCACCTCATGTTGCACAGTGCTTTGAAGATGTACCTTGTAAGTGGATTTTCCTATCTGATGATAATTAGATCTCAGAAAAGGCACCTGAGGCAGTGGTGCACCATGTTTGGTCATCAGTTGCTTGCTAGATCTTGGACATCAAAAGATAAATTCAGGCTTGGAGCTGGGTGGTATAACTCTAGAGATTCCTTTGTCAATCCAATGATTTCACTGGCCAAGGCACCCTATGTTTAAAAATATTTATCCAGAAAAAATATATTGTTGTGCTGGATAAATTGGAGAAGGAATTCTCTCTGCAATAGTCAACAAGGCACAAAAATTCACTTGTAAATAGAAGCAGGTCTTTCTCTTCTCACGCCTTTCCCGTGCGAGCCTGAATCTGAGTAACAGGTGACTCCCAACCTCTGAAAAGGAAATTCCTGTAGCACAATGGTGGGTGCTGCAAAAGGGCGCGTGGCAAACTGTGCACTCCCAAACTGCAGGGACCGGCTGAGAAGTTACTTTGACAGGGTGAAGCCAGTCAAGAAATATGATACGGCACTTGGTGCGAATTTGTCAGGAAATCATTTAAAGTGTTGGACAATTAAACAAGAAATACCAGTGAAGGAAATCCTACATCCTCTTTATTAAAATACGGTAACAAGTAAAAATGCTGCTTCTTTGTTACTACTGTAACAGTACTGATGGTGAAGGAAAAGGTGATGAAATTTCACTTGCACGCATGCTGCCAGCCAGTTTCTCACTGAAACCATCTAATACCGCTTAAAGACTTGTTCATCATCACCTTCATCACTGAATGGAAAGAACCAGAGAAACAAAGACAAAATCACAGCCTAGGATGAGACATGGTACAATGATTTTACTGAAAGAGAGCAAATAGAGATTTTTGCTGAGAACATTTGAAAAAAGTCCTGTAAGGAGAAGTGATATTTCTGTACAGTGGTTTGGTGAATAAATTAAGGTCCTCAAGGGGAAAGGTATATAAAGTACCCCTTGCTGAAATTAAGGGCAATGGCAAAGCATCAACATACCTAACTAGGAGCATGAGCAAGGTTTGTTCTTTGCTTATCAATATACAACTAAAATGGAATGGTTTTCTTTTTCTTTTGTGTGTGTGTATGTTAATTACTGACATCTCCAACCACCCTACTTGTGAAAAGGTGAGGTGGTGGTCAATTTAGTTTTCCCCATTTCTGGTGTCACACCTTAAGGCCAAGTACTCTAAAGAAAAATCACCAATTTGCCCAAGCTATTAAGTGCCAGGCCATTTCTGAGAGCAAGTTTTTTCTATTACGGCAGTTCATAAAGTCTCAGTTGATCTAAAGGTACAGAACCAACACATCAGCTGAGTCAACCAACAAAACACACTGTTATTCTATTCCCTCTGCTTTCACCACCAATTCTGTTCATCAGTGTCTGTACTGATAGGTAACCTTTCAATCAAGGAAATCTTATGATGACTTTCTAAAGGCTTACAGTAAATTCAGTATGTAGAAAGAATAATACAAAGGTTATCTAAACTAGATTATCCTGGCACACTTGAGACACCCAGCAGCCTAATTTTTCCATCCATTTTCAGACAGTGAAAGAAATTGGGTGTTGGAACTTGCCACCTGTGTCATAATCTATGAAAACCCGCATTGCGTGAGAAGTTCAGTCTCTGTGGCACTGAGCACTTACTTGGTTGCCACATAGTATTAGAAGAAGGTAATGAAGATACGGTTACCATGCATCAGTAGAGATGTATTATTCTCTCCATTCCCTTAGGTATTGAATATTTATTAGGAGTTTAGGTGTTTTTTGGTGGTGGTGGGGTTTTTTGTTTGTTTGTTGTTGTTTTGTGGTTTTGTTGTTGCTTTTTTTAAAACTAGAAATGGTTGAAAAAAGTGTTTCTCACTTCTCAAGAGTTCATTCATGTAGTTCAGCCCGACTCTAACACATCGGTGACCAAACAGCAGCAGTAGAACGTTACGATTGCCAGCATTGGGAGGTTCAATGATATCCGTAGGAAGCAATTAGGTATCAGTACTTTAAAAGCGAAAGGAGGCTGCAGGAGAGGAAATAATTAGTCCGCAGCCACCCCTACGCCACCCCAGCCGGGAAAGTGCTGGTGCGAATCTCGCCTTTGGCCGGAAGGTGTCACTTTCCCACCGTTGTTCGCAGCCCTTGCAGGTGAAGGACGAGCCGCTGTCGGCCTGCCGTGCCCAGCAGTGTTTGGACCCAGCGACTCCAGACAGCACAGCTGCCCCGAGCATCGGGATGCCTCGAGCACCGGGATGCCCCGAGCATCGGGATGCCCCGAGCATCGGGATGCCGTGAGAACCAGGATGCCCCGAGCCCGGGATGCCCCGAGCACCAGGATGCCCCGAGCAGCGGGATGCCCTGAGCATCGGGATGCCCTGAGAACCGGGATGCCTCAAGCCCCGGGATGCCCTGAGCACCAGGATGCCCTGAGAAGCGGGATGCCCCGAGCCTGGGATGCCCCCAGCACAGGAAAGCCCAGCGCAGAGGGCCACCCACCTGCTGCACACAGCCGGGCCTCCTGACGGCTAAAGTGCTCACACTGCAGTTGTGCTTATTGTTTTTGTTTCTGATAGTTTTAAGGGATGTTATCATTTTCTGACCTGAGAATTATGTGGTACCCCCCAATTTCTATACCATTTTAGTACTCAGTTTTCGTTCTGCAAGCATTCAGAGACTGCCGCTGACTGCGCACACGTGTGCCCACACACATTCACATCACGAGGGATATAGTGCTGCTTTCTGTACAAAGAATTCAGTTACTTAAACTCCTGGACCATTTTATTTTGTTTTAAATGACAAGAGACAGTGTTGCTCTTGGCAGCTAACTGTNGTGTTTAAGAAAAGGGTAGATGAGGTGCTTAGGGACATGGTTTAGAAGGGGTTTTTGTCAGGGCAGGTTAATGGTTGGACTTGATGATCTTAAAGGTCCCTTCCAACCTCACCGATTCTATGATTCTGTGATGACGGGGAAGCGTGTGACCGAAGACAGCAATGCCACTGAGAAGCGAGAAGCACAACAGCAGCAGTGGATTCTCAGGCCAGTTTTCTTCCCTGACTTTGGGCATTTAACTCAGCCCTCCCACTTAGACATCTTTTTACCTTACTCCCTCTGCATTTTATGGAGAGACAGAGAGAAAAGTTTTCAGTGGCAATTCAGACTTAAGATAGCCTTTAAGTTGCCCTCTCTCTATAAAGCAGCCTGAGCTAAAGGACTTCCAGTTTGTCACCAAAGTAAGATATGGACGTTAGCACTGTGATGAATCCGAACCATCTTTTCTTCACTGTCTCTTTTAAAAAAGGAAGGACAAGGATGCAAGGCTTGAAACATCAACTTATGTCACTCATAAAAGGGGCACATCTCTTTTTCCCTGGCAAGGCTCCGCTTGCTTCCACAACTGTTTTCCAGCATCACAGATTTTATCCAAAAGGAATATAGGTACTCAGCAGGAAACTGTGAGTACCAGATCTGAGCAAACTCCCTTGCAAATGTTCTGGGGAGTACCAGTCTTTAGATAGTCACCTCCTGCACAGCCTCCACACACTCTGTCTGTCAGATCCGATTAGAATCACTGTGAATACCACTACTGTGTTATTCCAACATTATAACCCACTGTCACTAGCCATGCTAGTTCATGATGGGCTGTGCTAGTATAAAAGACGTGACTTTCCAGAATTAACAAAGCATTAGGCAAAGAATAATCATTCTATAAAAGCACAAATATGTAGCATAAACTGTACAATATATGCAGAAAAACTGCTACTTGATATGTTTTCACTCTCTGTGATAAATAACAACAAAATGGCTCCCTGTATTTCAACTTAGGAACAGCAATAAAGTCCATTGAGTATGCTTGCTCCTGCCCAGTGTGTTAAAGAAAGTGTCAAATTCTTTCTCTACCTCATACTCATATTAGAATAATATCGGAGATGATTTATCTTAAGTAATCATAGAATGTGTTGGGTTGGAAGGGACCTGTAAAGGTCACCTAGTCCAACCCCCCTGCAGTGAGCAGGGACATCTTCAACTACATCAGGTTGCTCAGAGCCTCATCCAGCCTGGCCTTGAATGTCTCCAGGGATGGGGCCTCCACCTCTGGGCAACCTGTGCCAGTGTCTCACCAGCCTCACTGTAAAGAACTTCTTCCTAATGTCTAATGCTTTATGTAAATGTTAAAAGGTGTGGAAAAAATACAAGGAAAGCATTGGCCTTATGCAGTATATTAAATATCAGGTTCTTATGATTTTTTTCCAGAGAGAACCATGTAATACCTCAAGCTTAGTTTAGTGTATCTATTTCCTAAGGTACAATAGGTGAAGTCTGAAAAATATTAGCATAATCAAAATGTATTTTGACCCCACAGCATTCCACCAGGGAGACCGTAAAATGAGAAAGCCACACACTCCTGAGGAACTCACAGGACCTTCTTCCTTTCTGAGAAAGACAGCAGCTCTGAGGGGCTACCAAATCCTGGCGGCTCCGCAGCTGTCTGTAAGCTCACTGGAGAACGGACTGCATTACTGTGCGTACAGTGCCTGGCATAATTTGCTGATGACTAGTGTAGCAACATTATACCAATGTCTACCATGTGAACTATATTAATGTTCTAGTTCATTGGCAAAGCATGTGTTATTATTTGAAATAAATCTTGATTATTCGAGTTTTATTCAAGCTTTTTTTTTTAGTCTGCAGTATCTTTAGTTGTAAAATGTTTATTGATTTTTTAAAAAGTTTGCTTTATGAGTTTCTTTCTTATTTGAAGAAATTTTACACCAAATTTAAGTTTCTGAAAGAAATGACAACGCAGCGTGATGCTTTTTTTGAACACAGCTTTTGACTCAGTTTAGGATGAGCATCCTGGCTAAAGGTCAAAATATACTCTTTCCTGGCAAAGCATCTAAAGGCTCTGCTCTTTTTCCTCCAATTACAAACTCCTTTTTAGCAATCTAAATGGACAAACTCCCATAAAATTAGGACAACAAAGGTGGTTGTCTTACTAATTTAGATAATTTAGATGACTATAATTTTAGATAAAGA
This sequence comes from Rhinoptilus africanus, assembly GCA_013400135.1. Lineage (NCBI taxonomy): Eukaryota > Metazoa > Chordata > Aves > Charadriiformes > Glareolidae > Rhinoptilus > Rhinoptilus africanus. The sequence goes on along the minus strand of VXBO01004506.1, from coordinate 16,486 downwards.
AAACTTTTCTTTATGCCTAATATTGATAGACAGTGGAAAATTCACAAAGCAAGTTAAGATACATATGAAATCTATGTTTAAAAAAAAGAAATGCATAATGTAAAGTGAATATTGCAGGATCATATTTTAGCTGTGGAATTTATTTGTATTTTCCTTCCTTTAATTCTGCTAAAAAACAGATTTGCCCCACCAAAGTCTTGTCTAGCTAAATATGTTTTTTGTAGAGTAAGCTCACATACTTCCTGTTGGTCTCCCAAATATAATCAATTATTACTGCCTTTTATTACATGTCTACACTGGGATTTTGTTTTTCAGTGATGATTAGGCCAGGCGGAGGTTAATGAGGAACACAGCATGCACAAAATGTGACCTTGCAAAGCTGTTTTATCCTCTAGCAGCTCACAGAAAACAGTCTTTTCTAGTTTGCAGCGAGTCATTAATTTTAGCTGACAGACCTGAAGGCAGAGTAGATATTAGAGCGCAGCCTGCAAGCCACCTCTTGCTGCTGACTTAACCAATGAAATCACTCTAATCCCTACTGTCTTCTCCAATTTACCAGCAGTTTAGGAAAACTCCTCCATGTCCCCAGAGACACCTTTTCAAAATGGCCTGAGTCTTACAGCAGTATGTTTGTAAGGGACTCACAGCTGTCCAGCCTAATATGCAGGAACAGTAATTAATATTTTATATGATGCATCAGCAATGAAACAGGGAAATATCAAATTGGTAATAATTTATTGAAGAGAAGATGAAGTTACTCACAGGCTTGAGGGCTTTTTTTTTTTTTTTTTTTTTATTTTTTTTTTTCTCTTGGGAAAATGNNTCCATGAGGAAATAGAAATTGGACAATGATTAAAGGACTTTCACCATCATTCTGTAGTAGACACCACTCTCACTTATTAGTTCTGATGTCTTATATCCTCTTCCTCGGTGTCCCACCAGGTATCATATTATTTGTTCAAAAGCTTTAATAAAGTTACAACATTAATATGCATGAGACTCACTTTGGATAGCACTGACAGCTGCAAGGAGTAGCGTATGTTGATTAAACTGTGTGATCGATAGCTTTCTCAAGCCAAATAGATGAATCTGGAAAGAACAAACAGAGACAGGAAGTTGAAATATCAGAACAAGGACATTTTCTGACTGCAGGACTGAAGAAGCAAGATCACAAGACAGAAATTAATTTCATAAAAAAGGGTTCAGATAGAAATTTTCTAAGTCTACAGATCAAATTGTCTGTCTGTTTTTGAGATGTTTGTACTTCCATTTTAACGTTATCTCTTCCAGTCCTTCAAAACTGGAGGTTTTTTCTCCATGGAAAGTTCATATTATTTCAGTGTAGATAAGCTAGTAAGAACAGATATGTCTTGTTACAGGTCAGGAAGCAGAATTAGGTTGTGGACAGTGTCAATTTCCAAAAGCAGAGGTTCCTTTTTCCTAGTTTGCTTCTGCCCAAATTAAACAGATTAGCTTAGTTTATATGGATGTCTGAGTTCATGTCACTGACAGTTCTTGCAGCTATGCATTTTGAATATGGCAGCAGCAAGTTACCAAATACCACTGTCTTCCGTATTTCCTAGTAGGAAGCTTAATATGACCCATGTGGTGCGGGTGGTTCCTAACTCAGCACGATGAATTTTTCTGTGAATTTCTTTGAGGGATGTAAGGTCAGTGCTAAAAAGGAGACATTTCAACATCCAGTGCCTGTAGGTCTAAGGTTCCAGGTAGGCTCAAACCACTGACTGCGCCTTTGCCCTGTCTTGCTCGTCAGCCTGTGTCCTGTGGCTCTGTCTCTGTCCCTGTGGCTAAGGAGAAGGCTCATGGAAGTGTAGGGAGAAGGAAAAGAGGAGTTCTGGCTTGAGTGATGATACACTCTCTATGCACGAAGATGCAAAGAAAGGTGACAGAAACCAGCAAAAGGAGTGTCTGTATATCTAGCCTTATAATGAGGAATGACGTTCCTAACATTTACCTTGATAGAAAACATTAATTTTATGCTTTTAAACCTTGGCTGTGATACACAGCTTTGTTTCTTAGGGAGATCAGGACATACAGATATACTGTATCATTCTCAATGCAAATCCCAGTTTTTTGAGTGCCTGCAAGTCTGTAATATGTTCTTCTGCCAAGGTTCAAGGACTAAGGCTGACACAGGGTGCTGTACTTGGGGAATTAAAGTTTTCCTGAGAAGGGTTAACTAGAGCCAATTTGCAAATAAGCAGAAGATGGGAAGACAGCCTAAAACTTTGGGCTGACATAGTTCCTGCAGTTAGAGAGGGTGCAGGCTGATGCTCTGGCTGTGATGATCTAGCTACTGCAAATGGGATGGTTACATTTCCCAGATTATGGCATGACCCTTCCTATCCCACTGGTGCTTTTGTGAGCTCTCATCCAGCCTGTTCAGAGTGCTCATCCAGCAAAAAAATAATCAATCACTTTGTTTTCAAGGGTAGTTTTCTAAAAGTCTCTCTGCAAACTGACTCACAAGGGCATGATCTCCAAAGTGGGCTGTGTGCACAGGCAAGTCCACTGAGTTTTGGGAAGCAAATATTTTTTGTATTGTTAATTAAAAAGTTTTTAAAAAATTATTTTAAAATAAATCTTTATTTCCTCTTAATCTCATCCTCTTTGATCTCTATTTTTGTGCATGCTTTATAGTGTGCAGAGTGTACTAGTACAGTAGTAAATGTATATATATACACATACATACATATATCAGGGGGGTGATCAAAAAATTTTTCACTGATGGGGTGCACCATCAAAAAATTTTGGAGACTACTGCATTTGAGTGTCAGACAGTTGGTGAAAATCAGAGGAATAAGGGAGCAGCCCACACAGAGGAGTTGGAACCCCTCTTGATGGGGGGTTGAAGACCCTCTTGAATGGCTAGAAGGTCAGTTTAGTTGCACCAAATCAGTCCCCAGTCACGATAGTTGTCCACCGCTTCCTTTCCTCATTAATGAGGTTAACAGCATGGAAAAAAACCCAAAAGCCAGTCACATCCATGGCCTTGACTTTTTAAATGAGGGACTTCTCAGAGGCAATTACCTCTAAGAGATTATCTTGACAGACATGTGGGAATCAGAGACTCTTAAACTGTTCTAGCATAAAAGACTGTAACAGGTAATTCAAAGATTTTAATGGTATTTATGTAAATAAGTTTTTAAATGCACCCTAATATTTAAAATAATGATGTTCGTTCTCTTCAGGCTTTCAGACATTGGCGTGTGCCAACATGGGAATTATCATCCTCTCCTCTCTGGTCTGGATCTACTAGTCAGAGTGCTGACTACAGTTACAGCATCAGATATCTAATTTAAAATGGACAGTGAAACAATGCTTAACAATGTTAGCTTCCTGATTTATACTTAATACCTGCACTGGAGGAATCACCTTACAAATTGCAGTTTTATGAAGACATAATACATCCAAATCTACGTGATGGTTTCATAGTATTTTATGAATGTAATTTTCTGTCTCAACAACACAGCTGTAATTGAAAATATTAGGCAAATGGAAAGGATAAAGCTGAAAAAAACTTCATATTTACATTGTTAGATAGTAAAGCCTAAGAAATAATACAATTAGGTGTGTAAAAAGGGATTTTTCTGTATATTGAGAAACCAGCACCTGTATTTGCATTTGTACACATTCTAGTTCTTGCTAAACCTATAAATAAAATGCACACTATTAATTTTTAAATCTTGGGAGAAATAACCACTAACAGCAAGCTGCATTTGAGCTGTATTTGCCAGATGAGATTTTTCTAGTGTGGAAAATTTCATTATAAGAAACAGCAACGTTTGCTGCCGTAATTCCGAAGGGCAGTTTGGTTTCAAAGATATTACTGTCAGCATCCACGCTTCACAGGCAAGTGACCTGGCAGAGAGGGGAGCACATGTTGCTAAAGGGATTTTTCAGTTAAAAGACCTCAAATTAACTGTGCTGGCAGCTCCCGCATCAGCTGGAATAGTATGTCCACTTTATGGGTCAACAGACCAAAACAATTCTGCAATCTTTAGAAGGCAATTGTCACTCTAGATGTCCCTGATAAAATACTATGATGCTAATCTGAATTTTCATGTTTTCTTAATTTTGGCAAAAGCTTACAGAAAGTAAAGCCAGAAGAAGCTAAAATAGTGCCAAATTAAAATCATCAGAGTGCTCATCCAAAGGGCTGCATTAATCAGGGTCCATCTAGCCTATTATACATGCTCTGGTAGCTGACCTTAGTAGATGCCTAAGGAGGAAAATTAGAAAAGAATGAGCATACAGTATTTTTTCCAAATGCTTTTGTAGCCTTCAAAACCATGGAGGTCTAGGGCTTACTGACTGAATGCAAACTGTCTGCATTCATAGCTTTCAGGAGATTTTCTCCTCATTGATTTATTCATAAGCTTTTTGAATCCATGCTGTCCACGGCAGCTTATGGCAGTAAAATCCCATGGTTTAATGTAATATTATGCAAAAGACCACCTCCTTTGGTTTGTTTTCATCCTTTTCAAAATAGCTTAATTCGATATTTCCTAGTATGTACATTGGAAAATAAAATGTATAGTCATTCCTTATTAATTTTCTCTCATGATTTCACCATCCCACAATATGGTCTCTATAGGCTGGAGACTTTTAGTCTACCTAGTTGTCCCTGGTATACCCATTCCTGGATTTCTAACAGTGGAGAGTATTTACACTAGGGTTCTTCAGTCCAGAAGTGACTGTAAGAAGGATTCATTTTGAGCCTTGTATGTGAAAGTTGAATTGTGAGTGGCATGAAGCAGGCAAATACAGAACTATTCGTAGTTTCTTTCAGTATCAAAATTAGGGTCATTGTATAATTGTAGTCAAGCTTTCAAACTTCTTGATGAAAGGTGTTGTAGATGCTAAAACCTTATGCAGGATCTGTAACAACTGAATAAATATTTATTCAAGAAAAATGCATAAAGATACAACATGTGAATCAGACAGACCTTTAGTTATGAAAGACTGGGAGTGTATCCTGGGGAGCTGCTACCCAGTCTTCATCCTGTTTCGTCTTTGGTCTTTTCAGGATTTGCTGTTGAGCTAGGATTTACTGCTTTCTCAAAGGAAAAAAAAATACTAATGCAAAAATCTATACATGTTGTATCTTCTCTTGTTACTCGTCTGCCTGGTCCTCTCAAACAATTATTTCTTTTGAGAAACAAATACCTTTTGATAACCTGTGTTGCAGAGTTATGGGGTCTTTGAGGTATCAATTAGTTTTGAATGACTCATATGAGTTTACTAAGTAGTGATTTACTTTTACCATTTTTCTCTTTCATTCCTAAACCAAAATATGCTAAACCAAGGCAGGCATGGAGTAAAAGTACCAACAACCTTATTAAGAGCAATAAAGGGTCTAATGCATCATGATTTTCTTGATCATTTGTGGTGAGAAAAGCAATAGTAAATAAGTTGAAAACTGTGTTCTGTCTATGGTATATTTTGTTTCTTGTCAAGTTTATCTGAACAGGAGAGAGGTCTTTCCTCCCTAGAAGGGATTATGTCAGATCTTGCTCTTTATATACGCCTACTGAGTCATTAGGACACCGTATAGTTCACGTTAGGTCACCATATAGTGAGAAGGTAGAGAAGGTATATAATAAGAAATGTAAACATAATCCTGTAGTCTTCTTTTTCATCTTCTTTTTCAATTTAAAAAAAAAAATCATTTTAATATGAAGGTTAGCATAGTATGCTTTATTGGTGAGAAAATACTTTGATGGTCTTCGCAGAAACAAATGAAAAAAAGGGCTGATTTTCAGATTCTCTTTCCTTATAGTTCTTCAACTATGACAGTAAATTTTTTAGACATTTATAGTTTTTCTGTATCTCTTTTAGAACTACAGTGTGACAAGCTCAAAAGCAGAAACAACTATTTCAAATCAAAGGTCTAATTAAAAGCTGATAAACTGTAGAATCTGAGTCATACTTTTTGTCTGTTTTCTGAGAAGCAGCTAGAATGTACTAGGAATATGTCTGGTGGTTCTACAGAACTGAATTTTTTTTAATAGGACTCTCCTGTTAAATAATATTTTGTTAGGAATCACAAGATGATGAGGTAAGAAACCTTGGAGGAAGATTACTGATGGGTAAAAGTCCTTGCAAAGACTCTTGAATTATAATCTTACATGAACAAATGAAATGAGAGGGCTACTTCAGAAAGAATTTAGATAAATCACAAGAAAGTAAATTGTTTCATAATAAGTAAAGAGTTTCCATTCCGAAGTTTCTCTATGATAAGCAATAGGTAAATCATCTAAGTATGAGCAGTGACTTTATTTATTCAGAGACAAAGTTGTGTCATGTAATGCAAATTACATTGAACAGGTTTTTCTGATAGGAGACAAGATAAAATTAATTTGCAATTAATCACATTAATACCTTGTGATAAAAGGAACATGATGTACACTGGATAGGTTAATGCTCAAATGTAAACAGGCTGACATTTCTGCTAGAAGCAGCAATACAGAAATAGACAGTAAAGGTGGAAGGTTTTGCCTAGAAAGATAGCATAACTTCAAGTATTTCTGAAATACAGAAGAACTGAGTTTAGAAATGAAGTAACATAAATGTAGTATGATAGAGTATGAGGGTGCTCACACAGGGATTAAAAAATCTGGGATCTTGGAAGTAAGAAAGAAGAGGAAAGGATTCAGATCAGATGACAAAAAACCTGTAGAAAAGTCAAAGGTCAGCGCTGAATAAACCAGGTTACATACATTGAAGAGAAATAAGGAAGTATGACTGTGTTTAAAAAAATAGTCTCACATATTCTCATGAGTATTCTGAGATATTCACCTAATACTAAGAGAGCTTGGTCACAAATTCACATAGTTCTTGATGATATTTCCGTTTATCTCACAACCATGTTAACTAAAGATACTAATATTTTCAAGTTCTTTTAAAGTAAGTGAAAAAATGTCACAAAGCCACCCTAAAAATATTACGTATTATGACAAGCAATTGGTACCGGTGTCAAACTTAGAAAGAGGAGCATTTATTCTGAACATAATTGTGCTAAACAAAAAAAAGATCAAATCAAAATCATGTATTTTGTAAGCACAAAAACTCTCTTGCAGGCACATTGATCTCTTACGTTCCTGAATCCCTTCTTTTTTTAGCCGAGTAGCCTCTTTATTTATGCACAGAGGACAATCTGATATATAGTTAAATCTATCTATATATTCTGTTTTGTATCACTAGAATAACATTTTTTTAATACACTCAGCCATCTTCCTGATGACAAGGTTTTCTTTGAAACCATTTCAACCATCAGTTGAAACCATCATTAGATTATATAATTCTGACTTCAAGATTGCTAAACATCTCAAAGCAATTGCCAAAGCCCAGAGATTTTAACTTTTGCATGTACAAGTATTGGAAACTTCACATGTGAGTGCACACACACAAATCACCAGCAGATCTCTGGTTCAGTCGGAAAAATATGCTAGTTTACTCTCTATATCTAGTCTGATGCGTGCAAAATGTAAAAATTCATTGCCTCTGTGCAGAGGACAAAAAAAAAAATAAATGCATACCCTGATATCCTGTGGACTGAGGATTTTCCAAAATTCGTGGTGGAAAGATAGTGAGGGTAAATGGCTCAATTTAATTTGTTACATACTGTGATAAGGCTTAAATGCCTATTCCTAAGTACAATATCCTGAAGGTATATGATAACAGATACATGAGGGAAAAACAAAGAGTGAGCAACTGTCTTAGTCTTCCAATGCAGTTCCTTCTGCACAATATACAGCAGAATAACAGTGGAATGTGTGAGAGATCACATATCTTTCTGCAAGCATGTTATCTTATTTCCACTGTCTGTAATGAATCATGGAAAGAGCTGTCATTGATCCCCAGTATCATTCTACAGTTAAATTCCCTCCACACCACAGAGCTCACAGAATGTAAAAAACCCCACAAAATGAAAAGCCCACTGGGGAGCGGACATGGGCGAAGGCCAGCTGACTTGCTGTCAGAAGATCCCTTCACTGCCTTTCATGCACAGAAACTCTCATTGACTCCCATGAGGCCATCCAAGAATGGTTGATCTGCTGTTCCCCACCAGCCTCCAGAGGGACAGCAACTATGGTCTCTAACAAACCACATTCCAAATGGCTGCTCCCCTGCACACCCAGCACATGTCTGTCTGCACTAGCTTAAGCAATGCTGGAATCCTTAGAAGAAAGCCCATTTGTGAATGTTATTCATCTAGTAAGTCAAGGTTATTAGACATAACCAATTGGGGGTTTTATTTTTTTTTACTAAAAAGTGTGACAGCAGTTTTGACTACCTGCTAGGGACTGGGGCTTTTACTTTCAGCACAGTTTCCCCACAGTTAAATTATGGTGGAATTTAGCTATTGTATAGAAATTTCATATCTCCACCCAGACACACGTTCCATACTTTAGGTTATGTTTACTTAAAAAACTCCTAGGAACACTTTGAACTGTGATGAAATAACAAATCCTGGAAGCCATTTCCAGGCACATGAAGAACACGAAGCAGATCAGGACTAGTCAGCATGGATTCACAAATAAGAACTCATGCTTGGCCAACTAAACAACCCATATGCGTGGACAGCAGTGGATGTTGCCCACTTAATTGCCTAGACTTCATTAAGGCTTTTAACACTGTCCCCATAAGATCCTCACAGAGAAGGTGCTGAAGTATGGGCTAGGGAAGCAGACAGCAAGGTGAACTGAAAACTGTTTGAATGAGTGTGCCCAGGCGATTGTGATCAGTGTCATGAAGTCTAGTTGGAGGACAGTAACTAGCAGAGTATTGCCGGGGTGCACGCTGGGTCCAATGCTATCCAACATCTTCATTAATAATCCGGATGATGGTGNAGCCCACTGGGGAGCGGACATGGGCGAAGGCCAGCTGACTTGCTGTCAGAAGATCCCTTCACTGCCTTTCATGCACAGAAACTCTCATTGACTCCCATGAGGCCATCCAAGAATGGTTGATCTGCTGTTCCCCACCAGCCTCCAGAGGGACAGCAACTATGGTCTCTAACAAACCACATTCCAAATGGCTGCTCCCCTGCACACCCAGCACATGTCTGTCTGCACTAGCTTAAGCAATGCTGGAATCCTTAGAAGAAAGCCCATTTGTGAATGTTATTCATCTAGTAAGTCAAGGTTATTAGACATAACCAATTGGGGGTTTTATTTTTTTTTACTAAAAAGTGTGACAGCAGTTTTGACTACCTGCTAGGGACTGGGGCTTTTACTTTCAGCACAGTTTCCCCACAGTTAAATTATGGTGGAATTTAGCTATTGTATAGAAATTTCATATCTCCACCCAGACACACGTTCCATACTTTAGGTTATGTTTACTTAAAAACCTCCTAGGAACACTTTGAACTGTGATGAAATAACAAATCCTGGAAGCCATTTCCAGGCACATGAAGAACACGAAGCAGATCAGGACTAGTCAGCATGGATTCACAAATAAGAACTCATGCTTGGCCAACTAAACAACCCATATGCGTGGACAGCAGTGGATGTTGCCCACTTAATTGCCTAGACTTCATTAAGGCTTTTAACACTGTCCCCATAAGATCCTCACAGAGAAGGTGCTGAAGTATGGGCTAGGGAAGCAGACAGCAAGGTGAACTGAAAACTGTTTGAATGAGTGTGCCCAGGCGATTGTGATCAGTGTCATGAAGTCTAGTTGGAGGACAGTAACTAGCAGAGTATTGCCGGGGTGCACGCTGGGTCCAATGCTATCCAACATCTTCATTAATAATCCGGATGATGGTGCTGAGTGTACCCTCAACAAGTTTGCTGGTGATAAAAAAAAGGGAGAAGTATCTGAGACAACAGAGGGTTGTTGTGCCATCCAGAGGGACCTCGACAAGCTGGAGAAATGGGCTGACAGGAAGATCAAGAAATTCAACAAAAGGCCATCCAAAGTCCTACACCTGAGGAAGAACAACCCCAGGTAGCTGTATATGCTAGGGGTCTAACAGCTGGAAAGGAGTTTTGCAGATACATGCTTGGGGATCCTTGTAGACATGAAGCTGAGTATGAGCCAGCAATGTGCCCTTGTGACAAAGGTGGCCACTGGTAATCTGGGTTGCATTAGAAGAAGTCTTAACAACACATCAAAGGAGGTGATCCTTCCCCTCTTCTCGGCACTGGTAAGGCCACACATGGAGCAGCATGTCTGGTTCCGGGATCCCCAATAGAAGAGATGGAACTACTGGAGAGAGTCCAGAGAAGGGCCACTAAGATGATGAAGGGACTGAAACACCTCCTGTACCAGGAAAGGCTGAGGGAGCTGGGAGTGTTCAGCCTAGAGAAAACAAGGCTCAGGGGAGATCTCATTAAGCTGTACAAATATCTGAAGAGAGAGTGCAAAGTCAACTGAGCCAGACTTTTCCTGGTGAGTCCACTGACATGGCAGGAGGAAATGGGCAGAAACACAGGAGTGTCCTCCTGAACATTAGGAAACACTCTTTTGTGTGAGGGTGAAGGAGCACAGGAAGAGGTTACTCAGGGACGTTGTGGAGTCTCCATCCTTGAAGACCCTCCAAAGCTGCCTGGACATGGTCTGGGCAAGTGGCTCTAGGCAGCCCTGCTTGAGCAGGGGGGTTGGTCAAGGTGATATCCAGCAGTCTCTTCTAACTTCAATCATTCCATGATTCTGTGGCCTTCATAAAAGGGACTTGTATAATCTGCTGGGTTCTATTTTTAATGCTAGAGCTTTAATTTCATGCACTTAAAAAGAGCTACAGAAGTTCTGAATTGGATGATGAAAGCAGAAAAGTGCTGGCAAATAAAGAGCTCTAATACTGTATTTAGTCAATATAGAGTTTCTTTTTGTTTCTCTCATTTTAAAAATTTAAAGGTAGGGATTTATCCTCTACTAACCTTACTGCCTTCAATATTCTCATCTAGAATTAAATATGTATGTATCATTTTTTATTTAGATTTAGAGATACTAGGGAATAAAATCTTCAGTATAGCTAGTACCTTTCATCCCAGGGAAATCTCAAATTTAGATAGATTTAAGGATTCTTTAAGTGGAAATACTTCTAGAATGAATATAGCACAGCTTTTATTAAAAACCTCTTAATAGTTTAGTTAAAGAATTAACTAAGACTATTGTATTCATCTGAAACTGCCAATAAATTGCTAAATAGTGTGCAAACACTCCATGTGTAATTCAGTCAGGTCATTATGATAAGTACTATAAATTTTGCAAACAGGATCGTAGTCAGAGTAACACATTCTCATAGGTTAGAAAACATGATTTAATAGTTACCCAACCTTAAAATATCTAAATCTTTAGTAACCTCAGGTGTTAAAGAGCATGGATTAATCTATCAGCCAAGAAACAGTGAATTATGTATGGCTCCCTGTCTTATGTTGGTGAGCATTTTGGGTTTCTCAAGGGAAGAAAGCCACTTGATATATCACAGCTTCCTGCAAACTATACCTTTTCATTCAAGTCATGTGCCAGCTGGGCTATCCTGCGAGCACCACCAAGAGCTTGTCCTAAAGTAATCCAGAACAGCATTACTCATGTATGCTTTTGCAATCTTTAATAAATATACACAAATATTAAAGAAAGTGCCTTACTGCTCTGATGGCCTTTTATCAAGATGGCAAGATGGGACCAGCAGGGACCCTCAACACCTCACAGTACAAGCTTGTGTTATTTGAATAATTAGTGGGGTCTACGAGCATGAGCACAGGTAAAGGCAATTCATTTTACTGACCTTTAATATTCCACACAGGGTGGGACAGACTGCTGGCACACTGGGTCTGTATACAACAGATGTGCCTCCAGATGACGAGGGAGTAGTCCTGAGTTAGTGAAGTGCCGCTGGCATTAAAATTAAAAGCACGAGGCTTCCAGAGAGCACAGATTATATATTCAAAAAGATACATGCAGATTATATATTCAAAGTTTGGATATTCCCAATTAAAACAGAAACAAACTATTTCTTGAGAAAAAAATCAGCTCAGGTATTTGGTCAGGGCCCTAGGCACGATTTCATTTATTTCTAACTCTTGCAATGATACTGTACATCCTAAAACAAAATGAAAGTCTTTGGATACGTAAGATAGAAGGCTAGAATCCAATTTCTTTGACAGAAAAAGGAAGATGTTTCCTGGAGGGATATTGCTGCCTCCTAATGAAATGAATCCTCATACAGACGCCTGGGGGCAGTAAGTCTTCATTGTCTGTCCCTCTAATTTATGCTTAGTCTCTCAAAGCAAGACAAAGAAAAAGATTCAAAAATAAAACTACTACATTATCCTCAGTCATTTTGCATGCAGGATGTAGAGTGCTGCAGGCTTTCTATCATTGCTAAATCATGCACAGCAGTCTCATTATTTGTAATAACTCTACTGAAGGTAGATATAAAATGTTTATGCATTCTTTTATTGCCTTTGAAATGGTTTCAGGTGGTTCAAATATATTAGGTCCTATCATAAGATCCATGAGAAATTACTTCACCTTCCTTTAAGTGTTACATGACTTATTTTTAATTTCAACCTTCCTGATAGACCAATGTGCTCTGCCGTGCTTTAGTCATCAGTACCATGCACCGTGTTCCAGGTAAAAGTGGTGTGATGTGTCAGTGTACCCCATATGCTGATATTGAAGACAGTTACCTTTACTAGAGATTGCTTCCTTTGCAAGATTTTGTAGTTCTTTCTATTACAAAGCTTCATCTCCTTATAAACCATGTGCCTTGTAGCACCATTGCAGACATAAAATAAATAAGAGAAAATCCTTTGGTATATCTGAGGTGTCTTTAGAAATGACTATTCATAGTTTTTCTACAATTGTCTTCTTTTATATCTGTTACTTTCAGAATGCAGTAGGTCTAGAAACAACTGTACAGATTGTGTGTATATATTACTGTGTAGATTATATGTATGTGTTATTTCCTATATTTAATCCCAGTAGCCATACAACATGATTTATAAATGGAGGAAATCCCTGTGGCATAAGCACTTAGGTGCAGTCAAAAAAAGCTTGACATTTTCTGAAGAAATTGAAAAAGTGAAGCAAAAAATAATTTTGGTGTTACTATTAGTTACTGTAGCATTAGAGTTTGTTGTGCTACATAATTTCCATCACCTCCTAAGTGCATACACAAAAATCAATGATGACAGACAAGTTTCTGGAGAATTTGTGCTATAAGGAGAGAATGTCCCATTTGAGTATGATCTAATATTAAGGAGTCACTCATTCATCAGCACTGATTGTCATTGAATTTCTAGGCATCGTTATGTTTGCATTTTTTTCTGTTTGTTTGTTTGGTTTGATTTTTTGTTTTGGTTTCTGTTTAAAATAACCAGGCTTGGACAATTTAAAGAATGATGTGGGAAAATTCTCAAGCTCTGAAATAATGTATTTGCTTTCTCAGTCTGCACTTTATGTTCCTTCCAAGTTGTCTATACCTTTGATTCTCACACTTCTGATATTTTGATCAAGTCTCTATGCTCTCTGATTAAATTATTGTTAGCCTTGAGATACAGTAATTAATAACCTGAGAAAATGCAATTTCAAATCCTTACCATTAATTAAGAGGTAAGCACATACAAATAATTAGATAATTAACATCACTCACCAGTATGGATTTATAGCCATTCTTATTTGTAACTATTACATAAAATGGTAGAGAAATAATAATATCATAGAATCATAGAATGGTTTGGGTTGGAAGGGTCCTTTAAAGGTTATCTAGTCCAACTGTCCTGCAATAAGCAGGGACATCTTCAACTAGAGCAGGTTGCTTAGGGCCCCATCCAGCCTGACCTTCAATGTTTCCAGGGATGAAGCATCTACTACCTCTCTGGACAACCTGTTCCAGTATTTTGCCACCCTCAATGTATGAAATTTCTTCCTTATTTCTAGTATGAATCTGCCCTCTTTTAGTTTAAAACCATTACCCTTTGTCCTCTCGCAACAGGCCTTGCTAAAAAGTTTGTCCCCATCTTTCTCATAAGCCTCCTTTAAGTATTGAAAGTCCATAATAAAGTCTCCCTGGAGCCTCTTATTCTCCAGGCTGAACAACCCCAGCTCTCTCAGCCTGTCTTCATAACAGAGGTGTTCCACCCATCTGATCATTTTTGTGACCCTCCTCCGTACCTGCTTGCAACAGGTCCATGTCCTTCCTGTGCTGAGGGTTACAGAGCTGGGTGCAGTACTGCAGGTGGGGTCTCACCAGAGTGGAGTGGAGGTTTAGAATCACCTCCCTCGACCTGCTGGACACGCTTCTTCTGATGCAGCCCAGCACAGATAAAGGAAACTTAGAAAAAAAGAGAGAAGAAAGACTAAGGACAGTCCATCATTGGAGGCAGTCAAAACTCAGCTGAATGAGGCTCTGGATAACATATGTAGTAAGATGCAGAAGCCTTGCTTTAGGCAAAGGTTGGACTAAATGACTGTGAAGGATGCCTTCCTGTCTCAGTTATCCTATCATTATAATCTAAAGATGCTATCACAGCAAATACAGAACCCATAACGTATCTGAATGTTATTTGGATCCAAGCTTTATGAAAAGACATTGTTGAGAAGTCTGTCAAGTCTTGAAATAACTCCTCAAGCACTTCAACAACACAGACTTACTCTCTGTGCAAGGCACTGGGCACTGCCCGCCTGGGCTGCAGCTCTGCAAGAGTTCCGAGGGCTCTGGGGACAGTGACCGACACAGGAGCCACCCTGAGGCTGGCAGCTCTAAGGGCCAGCAGCGTCTGACACTACAGGATTAGAAGCACTGCCAGTAGATGGAGGGACGTGATGTTCCCCCTCAATTTCACATACTGTAGACCCCACCTAGATACTGGGAACTACCCATCTGGGTCTGGTTCTGCCAGGAGAAGGCTCTGGAGAAAACTGAGAGCAGAGTTTTCATACCTATGACCTTGCATGGAAAGACGAAGATGAAACAAGACAAGTTCAAACTGGATATAAAGGGAAAATTTTTTCCCATGGGGATAGTCCAGAGCTGCCCAGAGAAGCTCTATGGTCTGCCTCCTTGGAGGTTTTCAAGATCAGGCCTGAGAAACTCCTGAGCCAGGTGATCTGACCTTCTCAGTGATGCTGCTTTGAGCAGACAGTTGCACTGAGGAGCTCCTGCTGTCCTTTCCAACCTGAATTTTCTTATGAGCTGATGATTACCCTTTTCTTCTCATACTGCTTCCTCCCATCCAGCTGGGCCCATCTTATTCCTCCCACCTTTGTGCCTTCCCCAAGACATCCTGGGATGATGTAAGAGACAGACTGTAAATTCCTGATGAGGGGCAAATGGTCCTCCAAGTCTTCAGTGGAATGCCTCAAACACTTGCAAAGAAATAAATAATGCAGGCCTGGATTTCAAAGAACTGATAAGGCTAACACATCTGGCACCTGAAAGCGTGTGAGAATTGTCTTGTGAAGACAAGATAATTCTGCCACTCATGTGGTGAGTTTGCTAGTTCTCTGTTCTCGAGGCCATTGTGTCCAATAAGTGACCTTTGCTTCATTATTCACAAAATGCATAGGAAAGCGCACACCCCTGCATATATTAATGAAGATTAGAGATTATGCTAAACATGTATGACAATGGCACTTGACTCTCCACTCAAATCATGCTACACGTCACCTGAGAGAAGGGAGAAACCTGTGATGAGTCTGTCCTCAGCAAGGGGGGAGTGGACCGTGCTGATTGAGCAAAAATAAAAGGGGAAAATAAGTGCTCCTGGAGAGAGAACAAAGAAGAAACAAGTGAAGATCATGCCTGGGAAGATTTTTCCCAAGAAAGAAGAAGATTATGCCTGGGAAGAT
>VXBO01004505.1:385934-400865 GCA_013400135.1 Rhinoptilus africanus | reverse complement strand
AAATATCCCAAATACAATACTTCCAGTAGCACAGAATTCAAACTAATAACAAACTGAATTCAAGAGGCACTTGTGTCCTGAAAATTCATGACTCAAATGAACTACATCAATAGAATCCGAGCCAAAGATCCTATCGATTTTTATACAAAGCGTGAGTTAAGAAGAACAGTGCAGGAGAAATTCCAAACACTGTTCTACCTTCTTATTTCCAGTCTTGAAGTATAACAAATGCACTGAGGTATCTGACTTCTATCTATGAAACAACATGACTGCTCAGGACTATATGTATGGTTCTCCCTTTTATTTCATCTTTTATCAGAATGGTTAAGTACCTGTAGAGCAGGGCACATGCTGTTACAAGGGCTTCCCTCCCTGGCCTAAATTATTTCTGAAAGGATGGAACAGAAAGGGAACAATTTTCATTAACTGGTATCAAAGTCAATATTTATTAGAACAGTGCTAACTGCATTTCAGGAATAATTGGGAATATGATTAGATTTTCAGAGAAGCTTCACATCTGAAGTACTTTCTCAATTCACAATACCAATAGCTTCACAGTGTCTTTCAAGTATGTTGACTTGCAAGGCAGTTGTGAGGGATTCATTCTTTTTCTAACTGTTAAAAAAAATTGTGTGTTATCATAAATACACATTCATGAGATACTGTGGGGGGTTGAGCATGCTTCTGAAAAAATGACCAAAATTTCCTATTGATTTTCTCGAAGTCACTCAAGCAAAACAGACTTGAAAAAGAATCTGTGTGTCTAAAAGCCTGGAATTTTTTTCCACCTGCTCTCAACTGAGCTAAAAATATTACCTCTCTGTGAACCTGACCTCATTAACAATCTTCAGATAAAACTGCAACTGCACACAGAACGTGTGGTGGCCTAATCATCACTATTTTTTAAGTGATTACTACTTAAAGTTTCAAGGTATGATAAGTGACAGGGACAAAAAAGATCTTACATAGGCTGAATGAAGCCATCAGAGTATAAACACTTTTAATAAGAGTACATAAAAATCCCACTGAATAGCCTTATGTTGGGTAAGCTCTCTAAATCAGTTCATCACAGGATTAGACAAGTGCTATTGTCAAGACACAAATCGTGATCAGCAAAAACCTCAATTTCATTTGAGCGTATATCATTTTACCACCAGTTTGCTCCATGACATATTCTACATGCAAATTCCCAACTGTTACAGCAATGCATAATGAAGAAGATAATCTATGGTTTTAGATTAAACTTATCTGTCATCTTTTTGTAGAGTCTGCAGAATGCACTTTAGAAGTCTCGCTTTAAGGAAGGATCTGGCTGTCTGAAATGCTTTGGAAGTAGGAGTTCAAAGCCAAACTAGCCAAGTAACAAAAAGATCCAGGACTCCATACACTTGAGGAAGTCAAAAGAAACAGATCTATTTTGTAGAATTCACCTATAGCTACAACAGATTTAACAGTATGGTATTTCTAAGTTTCCTTTAAGACACATCACAACCCTGAAAGGAGTTAAAAATAGTATTAGCTACCCAGTATGCCCATAAAAAGCACAGCCTTACCTGACTGTGGTTAATGGCTGCATGGTTACCATGAAATGGAGAGTGTCTTTCTTTATCGCGATGATGCCTACTGCTGTGTTTGCTTCTCTGCAACTGCTGACGCAACTTTGCAATCTAATAAAGGAAAATTTTACATTAGATTCCACCAGATATATTCAGGCACACATATAGTTTCACCAATTTCTTCCATCAGTTAGTTAAAATTCTTTACTACCACAACTTTCATAATTGACAGCACTAAATTAGACTCCAGTTCTTGCAAACCTAACGTTTAGCTACCAATTCAGCTGAAGCCGAGAAGATACCTGTGGAAGTTTAATGAAAGAATTTGAAATACGTAAAGTTTGGAAGTAGTTTTGCCACAGCTGGTTTTCCTCCTTTGATGAAGAATGTCACCTGCATTTAACATTTTCTTTCCCATATACTGAGATTAAAAATTTTAATAGTCCTGCATAGTTATATGAAATCAATACCAAATGAACAGCTATTTCTTATTTTTCCGAAGCCCGCAATCTTTGTAATAAGACAAAGCAGTACAATATTCACGCCTTCCTGAAAACTCACAGTAATAGTGCATACCAGCAAAAAATTTAATCCAAAGATATCTCAAATAATAGCATTTCTGACCTCCTTGAGTTGTTCATTGCTGCCCCATGATGCTGAACGTTTGTGTGAGCTCCTCTTCTTTTCTAAATATTCTTCAGCCCAGGCACTTTCTGTCTGCAGCAAGAAGATTACAGGATTCATTAAAAAAAAGATAATTCCTACTTTCTGGCAGAGTATTTTGATATAAATTAGAAGAAAGAAAAGTGTTAAGATTTGCTAGTTTCAGAACTGCAACTGAAAAGCAGTCACTGACTAGAAGCTTTCCTGACAAGTATGAAAAGTAGAGTGAAACTATGTAATTAAAAAAACTAAACAATTCAAACCAGAAAAAAACTCACCCCAACTTTAAAACATACTCTAATAAAGGAATGTGCTAGTTTCCTTTCCAAATTATTAAGCATAAGGCAGTATTAACAGCCAGATGAACCACAAGCTGCTAGAGAGCTCTGAAGAACCAGCATGACAGTGCTGCATTTGGGGGAGATGGTATATTTTATTTCCTGCACAGATGCTGACTTTGTTATTTCTGATACACAGGCAAGGATAGTTTGGTGTAAACATTTTGAAGCTGTACTGGTGCAAGCTTTCACAATCATGTTCTTGCTCAGAAGAATGAAATATGCAAGGAAGGCAAGGCATATAAGCACCACTAGAGGTATTGCAAAGCAGAGAATTAATTTATTAATATCTCAAAGGGCATCAAATTCATAGTTGTCTCAGGCCAAGCAGAAAGCAACACAGATAATAATAAGCTAGTTTCACTAAACCAAGAAAGTCATCAACATTTAATAAAGAAAACTGAAGACATACTGCAGTGAAAAAGTTCTGAAAAATTCAAAGTATTATTAAGACAAACTGTATTTATTTAAGGTAACAAAATGCTCAGACAACCGTGTGATAATACTGCATGCTTTATGAACAATTTGTATTCCCACCTAACCATGTCCAGAATGGCCTTCAAAAGCAGTGAACTGTAAACACTCGAAGAAAAGGGATAATAATGTCTACCAGGATTTTCCTTGCAGTCACAAGATATATACCTAATGAAGCAGGAGAAAGGATTTCTGGAAGCAGTTTACACACTGAAAGAGACAGCCAATTCCTTTAAATTCACTGTTGCTGTAGTGCAGTTCATAGCACACAGCCGTGATCTAGCTAACTCAGCCTTAGGAGTCACTGATATCTCACCTTCTCCTACAGACAGGAGCTTCCCTTGCCTCAAAGCCTTCACCCTACAGTGTGCTGCAGTTGCTCTTCCATTTGAGACTACCTACCCGCTCTGTACTCAGAACACAGAAACTCACACAGCCTTCAATGTTGTGGTATTAACTCTTATTTTGCAGGGAAAACGGAGGTGTAACTCCAAACATACCGGTTGCGACTCCCATCAGCTTCAGTTACAGATACAAGTTTCACATAAATGAAACCTCCACTATCAGTAGTTTTTAATCTTCATCATTCCAAATAAAAAACTAACGTGGGCAGATCTGAATAAGAAAGCCAGTAGGGTCGTTTTAGTTCCTATTCCATAGCAAAATTAGAAACCATTAGAATATAATTTTGCAGAAAAGCACTCATATATTCATGGTAAAATATGATAATTGATAACCCCCATTCCCAAGTATTGATCTTTGTCTAGCCAATTCTCAAATCTCAGTCTGGAGTCTCATCCTGTCCTGCTCTGGAATGGTAAGTTTTAGCCACTAACTCTTAACTTCCCAACTCAACACAACCATTACACTTGCCTACAGGAATCTAATTAACACCCTAATCAGCCTTTGCATTTAATTTATATTCAAGACTTTGACTTAAGATTCAAGACTTATTTTATAAATTAATATCTGATTCATTTTAAAAGATTAAAGGTTGCTTTGATGCTCATCCTCAAAACAAGTAGTTAGAAATCTTTTTAAAGCAAGAGAAGGTATAAGACATTAAATTATAGGAAAACTTTATATCAAGACACAAGTGTAATACTATTTTAGCAAGTCTCCTCCTACTTACTCCCATTACTGTTTATAATTATTTTCAAGAAACATAGACACAATAACCATAGACAGGGATTTCTATTTCTCTACATTCTTAGAGTACTACTACTTGCTTATTTGTTGTTACCATTCAGAACATCCTTCTGTCTGTTCTAGAATTACAAAGAGAAACAAGTTTAAGGCTAAATTTATCACAGATAGTAGATCACTTTTTTTCCTAAAGTCTTAGAGGCAAAAAAAAAAAGATTGTGGTTTAAAAGAATATTCTTCAAGAATTTAAAAAAATACAAAGCATTTGTCTCATTTCAGCTTGTATTTTGACATAGCTGTATTTCAAACAACTCCAAGCAAAGGTTTGATTCAAAGGAAAAAAAGACAACACCTGTTTCATCAGCACTTAAAACAGTATCTGCATGTAATGAATTCTAGCCAGACCCTAGGACGCTCAATAATACACTTATTCATGAGCCAACAAACGTTCTGCATGTACATAATTCAGTCTGGTTTTATAGATCGGTTTCATCAAAACAATCAGTCGAAGCACAGGTCTGATACACAGACGGTCTCTGCGTGACCTGGGATTTCTCACACAATTCTCAGCTATGACCTACGGGCATGTCTGCAAGCCAAAATGTGTCACTAAGTGCAGTCTTTTCCCAGTCTGCTTCCTGAATGACTCTACTCCCTATGCCATAAACCTGCAGAATCAAGATACCGTGCTTACTCAACTTGAAGATCTTTTGTATCTTAATAGATTCAATTCCTGTTTACTAGACAGTTGAAATCTCAACACATCCATTTCATGCCAGACTTCGTAAAATCTGAGGTTATCCAGGGGAGCCAGAATATCTTGTAAGTGAAACTTCATCCAAACACCACATCTTCAGAAAGGCTAAACAATACAAACGGAGAGCCTGTACTATCTTGGGAAACTGTTGTAAATCACATTTTAAATTTGTCCTGAGCTCAAATGGTTGCTTCTCAAGCACACTAGAAAGATTAAAAGCAACTATATCTCATCAATGTCCTATCAACACAAGTTTTGGACATATAGATGTATGTCTGTATCCCAAAATTTTCTACTGGTTTGATAAATTTTAAATTAGGAACTGCAAACAGATCATTCTGTTTCCCTCAGCAGTATATTAACATCAATCACCATCAGTCATCAAATATACTCATTCTGCAGAAATATCCAATGCCCTTTACAGTCTTCCTATTAATCTTCACAAATGTTTCCCCTTGTATGTGAAAGCTCAACTACCATAGATAGCAGCTAGATGTGTCGGAATTGGAAGAAAAAGACAAAAGAAAAACACAAGTCAAAATGGATGATATCTAATTCAGCTACAAAATGCACAGATTATGAAAACCCAACCATGACTCAGACTAAAGCATAACTAAGATGAAAGAGATCAACTGAATATAGCAAATACTTTGGTGGTAGCATAGATATACGATTATTTTGAAAAAAGTATTATCCTAAGAAATCAAATATGAAAATAAATAGCTAAAGCACTGACATTGGTTTAGTTCTGCCCTTTAATGATGCCTTTTAAGAAGGAAGCATGAACAGCATCTCCTTGTAACCATATGCTTTCCATCCTCATCCTCCTCTTACTATGATTTGCTTACCTTTTTCACCCCACCTTCTAACCATTTTTCCGATTCATTTTCCTGCACAGCCCTCCTTTCTTCACCAGTTTCTATTTCCACTTTATCCACATGGGCACATTGAAAACATCTTACTTTTCTACTGATCTGCTCTTTGAACGGTGGCCCTTTCTGCAAAGTGTTGTGGATATTAAGAAGGCCACATAGTAACAATCAACACTGCAGGTATCATCTGCTCAACATCCTACATATCTGAGTAAACAGCACACCGAAACCTAAGCGCCCACATTTTTGCTACTGTTACCAAACCTAGGACAGGCTCAAACTCAACTATGTCCCACGTACTGTAAGTTTCTCTTCCAACTGCATTTTGCTTATGTTCTTTGTAATTGGTGGAGACCTGTTGTTGAAACCATGCTCTAAGAATAGGGATTTAAAGTCTAATATTGTTGGCTTTTTCTTTCACTCTACAAGTTAGAGAAATCCACTGTCAGACTGCATCTACAGAAGGGGAAATGAAAAATGGAAAAAATCCATCTTAAATCACTTCTGCATACAGTAGGATATCCTGTAACAACAGCTCCCTTTAAGGCAAATTATAAAATACCTGTCATGATAAGCATGTAACTCTCGTAACATGCCAGCCTGATTCAACTGTTTGTTGGTTCTGTCTTTACAGGCAGCACATAACTGAGCCATTAAAAACTTGTGAAATTTCAAGCTGTTGAAGTTTATTGGCAAATCAAGTACTTTTAAAATACTTTCCAGCTGAGCTAAATTTGAATATCATTCATGGTTCAATGAGGCAGCTCTTCAATGTATATAACTCTATACTTGGTGCATAGGTCCCAGGTGAACATTAAAGGCCTTTTACAACCAGAGGATGAAGAGCTTACCACAAAAAGAGCTACGATAACTTCTATAAAGGCACTAGAGAAGCAGTTTTTAATCTGTTTTAAGACAGACATACATAAGGAATCACCAAGTTCTCTTGTACAAATTTAAACTAAATAGTACTTAACACCAGTGCAATCTAGTGTACTGCACACTGTAAGAACAATGAGAAAACAGATGTGCAATACACTAGTGTTTTTCTAAGGCAAGAAGAAAATGGAACTGTTAACAGATTTTTCTTAGAGAAATAATTCACAGCTTTTTCTTAGAGAATAATGCAAATAATTCACATACGTAACAGCAAAGGTAGGACTCCTGCAATTTGAAAGTGAATAGGAACTTGCAAACGAAAAAGCTAAAACGAATGTTCTCAAGAGAACTTCTTGCATTAAATCCTGTCTTCACATTTAAATACACCAAAGACAAAAATCTGTCCCACCTGTGTGGCTTTGTCTCTCATACATGGAGCAGCTTGTCCATGACTATCACGAGGCCACTGCCCAGCAAGGTATGGAGCAGCAAGCGTATCCAGTGAGGAAGTCCGGCGAATAATACTGGAAGGACTTGATGAAGGTGGTCTTGATTTGTCAGCTAGAACAAGAACACTCAATTAGAAAGCAAGCAAGACAGAGAAAATTATTTTAATTGCCTACAAGAAATCATATCAAATCAGGACTACTACGTTATTAAGTATATAACAAAGGAACTTTAAATATAGCAATTAAATTTGCTTTTACAGGCTCTATTCTGTTTTAGTAAGCAATGAAATGTGTTTTGATGGTTTCCATAAAAACATCCTTATGTCACAAACGTTGCATCAGTACTCACACACCACCATTTATACACTCAAAGGTACAACAGCCATTGGATTCTTAAATGATGAAGGCTTGGAAGAAATAAATATAGCTATGTTTTCTGATACGTAGGGGCTAACGAAGAAAGTCTGTGCTGAACTTTCTCAATTTAATGCTGAGCTTAGACTTCATCCCACTAGCCCTTTACCCTTCACCTACTTTAATTCAAGGGACACTAAAAACTGACATGTTCTATTAACCATCCAGTATACAAAATATGGCAGATTCATAAAGAGTTATGTCTAACCCTTAGATCCAGAAGTCAACTTTGATAAGGTAATGATTCACATTTTACAAGATAATCAAGACATCTCCTCCCTTTACATGCTACTTAGTAACCACATTCATATTTGCCTGACACTACACCTTCTGCAACACCTCATTTTTAGTGTTTACATTGATACCACTTTTCAGAACAATTTAGATACTAACAGGAACCCCTGCTGAAAAAGGTTAACTAGAACAAGCACAGGAAGTAATATGAGAAGGAAGAACACAGTTAAAAACAAAAATTTGCGTCTATCCTATCTGTCAATGATACCTCAAAGTGGCAGTAAAAGACCACACTGCAAGCTAGTAAGTGTAAACACTCTGAAGAAGGGTTTCTCAAAATAGTAATTGAAGTTTATTTTAATAAAGAGACTGACAAGCAGGAAAGACGCAGGGTTTAGATACGTATATGCTCACACATTATTGGTTGCTAGGTGGTTTAGATGCAAAATGCAAATCCAGAGATCATAATGATCTAAGCTTACTATCAATTCATCTACTCTCCACAGAATTACACCTGAAAGAATCATGTATTAATTATACCTAAAATGAAATCAAAGGCCTAAAACAAATGTCTAGAACACAGCAAAGGACACAGAGATCAGACGGAAGCTTTACAAAGGCACTGGAAAAAACTCAAGTCATCTGCCCTTCCTGACTGTGCCTTAAGATGAATTCTGCACTAGAAGTATAAATAACACAGCAACTTGTATTCTGCATAAATTCATTTACGGGCAAATGAAGTTGTGCCTGATTATTTTCTGACTATCAGTCAGACATTAAAAACAATGCAGTCAGAAGTCCTGAAGCGGCTTAGAAACTGGAGTTCAATCTACTAAAGATACTAATAAAACCTGTTAGAAACAGATTTCAGTGGTGTGGACATCATCTTAGTCTCATAGAACACCAGTTTTTCAAATGCAAGTCTAGTGACATTCTACACTAAATATCCTCATGCAAATTTTACATTAGAAATGTACACATTAAAAGAGTGGAGAATATTCGAGTTCAGCTACAAGGAAATAACTATTAGCACTATAATGAGCAACATTCACATAAAGCTGTCCAGAAACATCATCTGGTTTATTATTTCTACTAGTACCAACAATTATAAAATCTTACTACTGAGCTCACAGCAGATCTGCTCTTAGGGAGCAGTAGCAAAGTTCATTTTGGAGTTACCACGCACTTAAGACCCCTGTATCAAAGAAATTCTGACTCCTACCACCATACATCACACTGAAGGGTCTGTTTGTGCCAGAAGATTTCAAAACGATTTCTTTCATCTGTACCATGAGAGAATGTGGCATGCTAACACAACATGTCATTCCTTAAAAACGGCACTTGCTTCCAAAGTTTTATCAAACGCATTATTTGTCTCAGAAATAGCTGCCGTACTCTATTTTTCTTCCAAATTCTTCTTCTTTCTCTACAAGAAGCTTCTCTCTTTTCATCAAGGTGAAACAGAAAGGATATGAAAAAAAAAATTAAAAATCAGGAAGCGTATGTAGTCACTCACAGCATCTGCAAAGCCACTGCAGCAGACAACTTCAAAACCGAAGCAACAGAAACTATTACCCTCTCCCCTTCCCACACAAAAAATTGGAAAGACTATTTTGCTGGGCAAACAGAGAGGAAAACTGAAGAGCCTGTTTAGTATTTAAGTTCAAGGGAAGCTGCTCATCTCAAGACACAAAGACTCCAAGTACTCTCTTTTCCTCTGATTTAAAAATTCCTTCAACGAATTTTGTTTTCAAATTATTTTATTTACATGAGGCAAGGATGTTTGGATACAGTTTTTCCACTTTCATAACATGTCTCAATACAAATTGCCAAAGTCTACAACATGATTCCTCTTACTGTTTCAAAACAATTCAATGGGAACATATACAATGTTTTCAATGCATTTCCCTCTACAATACTTGAAGCAAGCCTTCAGCTGCTATTTTTCCTTGATGTGACCTACATAACAAGAGATCTGCCTCCATAGAGATAACAGTTACAACAGCTGCGGCTGATGAAAAACAATGGAGCTGTTTCATCAAATAGACGCTTCTTAAATATTAGATCTGTTTTAATTGGCCTGATTATCTCTTTAAACCAGCATTTGTGATAAATATCAACCTTCCCGTCCATCCACCACTACTCTAAATGTATTTAGAAACAAAGTCTTCCTGCGATCCAGCTTCCAGCAAAGCAAAATAATAGAGCAAAACATAAGCAGAACATACACAAGACAAATCAACGAAGTCCATAATGCGGGAAAATAACAAGCAAGTCATGGTGCCTTCACAAGTCATCACAGTACAACTGACCGACTGAAGTCACCACAGGTAAACTGGCATCACAGACACCTATTGCAATTGTGAGGCCAGGTACCTCCAAAGGTGATTTAAGCTAAGGCAGTCTAACAATGTCACTGAAGAGCAAAATTGAACAANTAGGGGGTAGTGTCTTGACATACAAGTCCTACAACTACAATTACAACTGAAAAAAGAGAATTACAGCGTGAGAACACATACCTTTGAATTGGATACCTCACAGGAGAAAATTGCTATGTATAAAAGGGAATGAAGGAAAAAGAGAAGGTCTTACACATAAGAAAGTCCTAAGAGACAAAACACTCAAAAAATTCATCTTTCAATTTTTCAGGAAAAGTTTGGAACTGTTGTTAGAACTGCAAAACAAGGATTACTGCTGAAGTGTAACTTGAAGATTGATCTTACAGTCCTGATGATATCTTCCTATGAATTTGAAATTAAAGTTTTGAGAAAGGAAAACAAAAACTCCAAAGAAACATCTTCTAACAGACACCATGAGAAAACAAAACAAAACTAGCAAGCAGCAGAAAGAGCCACTAGAAAGCATAGGACACCACCACTCCCAAAATTCCCTGACAGAGTTCTAATTGAAGCTTTTTACCCAGGAAGGATATAAAAAAAAAGTGAGAAAGAGTAAGACCCAACTAGCTTCTCTGGCATCTAGGCATACAGCTGAGCTTTTTGTTCCATTTTGGTCAGCCTTTTCCTCAGAAAGGACATTCACAGCGTCTCTCGCATGCATTGCTATCTTTTCCCAGAAACTTGTACAAACACAACTGATCTCAGGGGCTACACCTACTTTTTATGTTTCATTGAAAGTACTCAACAGGCTCAGTCAGTATTAAGAACAGACATACAGCACAACTGTGTATATTCCCTTTGGAAGACAGTCTTGGCTATTCTCTTCACATAAATGTAAAAGAACTACTCACAGTTTTGCTTCTAGTAATTCAAAATGATCCCTGAATTAACATTGTTTTACAAAACCAAACCTCAGAAAGCCCAAGATGCTCAAGTTATTTAATTCTAGTAAATGAAAACATTTTTAAACCAAATAAACTACCCTGAAGCATTGGCCGCAAGAAACGTAAAGCATGATGCTGAAAAAATTAATTCACTTTCTTTACACCTACCCTTTGTTAGCCAGTTTCAGTAAGCAAAGCAGGCACATAATGGTACACAAAGCCTCCTGTGCTCTCTTATCCTACAGTAGTATCTTTTATAACTACTGCAAAACCTTGGTAATTAACGTTGACAGGTCTGCAGCTATTATCGGGTCATTCACCAAATTCTTAAAATAAATAAATTCTACAGTGAAATTTGAGAGTGTAATGGAGTTCCATTCCCTCTCCCTACCCCAAGGAGTGGCTCACATCTGAAATCTTCGAGACTTTCCAATATACCATCATAACAATTTTCATCATTTCCTCTCACACAAATACTATTCTAAACAATTAAAGGCCAACGTAGTTCCAGATAAAACTAAGCAATTTTTCTCCTTAATTTTCAGAGTGAGTTTAAATGTCCAGTGCAGTCAACTGGAACATACCATAAAGTTCAGCATCAGTATAGAAATCTCTCACAAGCTCAAGGCACCTGAAAGGGTGAGTAAACAACTGCTATGGCTCTGGTCTTGACCTTGTTTACACAGCCTGGTGCATTATAACATTTTCAGAGCTGAACGTCTTCTGAGAAGGCGTGTTTCATATAAGAACACAAATAACATTATCATATTTGTCCTTACTCAGTAGATAAGCAAAGGTAATAATAGAGGTAGAGTATACACATTTCTCTATCTCATTTTGCAACAGTCTACTAGTAGGTCAAAACTTCTAACAGGGGTGGTTTGCACACAGGTAAAGAAGCATACGTGAAAACTGAACTAAAACTGAAGATCGCAGGGCAGACCTCACAGCATAGAAATAAAGCCACACCAGTCATGGGAAGGAGAGAGCACATTAACATGCAAGTAGAAGCTGAAGGCTGTGAAATGAGTGCTAGAGACTGCAGGGAGGGAAAGTAAAAGATGAAAACTGGGTAGTAGGAAGATCTAGGCTCTTGGTCATATTTAGGAGGGAAGCGGCAAGAAAAGCACAGAAATTTAGAAGTTGTGCCACGGAATCTGAATTCAGTTTGTAACTACCCCATCATCAGCAGAAAATTCAGTTAAGTATTTCCAACATTTAGTTGCAATTCAGTTCAGAAGACAAGAAAAAAAACCCCAAACACAACAACAAAATAAAAAACCCACCAGCAAAAACCCCAAAAGAAGCTGTTAAGTCATAGCTGTAACCCACAAGTTTGGGTTCTCAGGTGTTAAACAGGTTGATGAAAATTATGTTCAAAACTATCCAACTGCTTCCCAGAAAACAAAATCTGAAAAATTTGGAGTCTAAAGTATACAACTTAGAGAACCCGTATCAAGTTCACACGAAGCTATCATTTGTCTAACCTCAAGGTTCATTTTAATCTAAAAAAACCCATGGCTGCAGCTGTAGGAATGAACAAAAGCCATCACCAACTAAAAACAAGAAACAGGAAAACCCAAGTTATTCTGCAGTAGATTCTGACTGACACCCTGAAGCAGCCTGCATGGCTTCACAACCGTAGCCTCACTAGCAAAAACAAAGTTCCGCTTCCATGTTCTCACTTACCACTAAGATTTCTCATCTACATGAAGAAAAAATTGAAGTTAACTTGGTCTCTGTCAAGCACTGGACTACACAATACAAACGTGAAGCAATATTAAACAGGTTTAATTTGCATTTTGGGCAAATACAAGTACTGTTCAGAAATGCAAACACATAGAAGCAATTAAATGGACACTACTCTTCTGTTTTCATACATCTTGTAAAAATCTAGTGGAGTTAACTTAAAACAGTAGAGCAATCAAATTGACTTGTTTATTTCTATATGCTAATTCTTCGAACCAGCAAAGTAGAATGGTTTCAACAGGTTCTATGCAGTGATCTGAGGACAGTGCAATTTTTCCCTGCAAGTGGTCTGACGCATGCCTTTACAGCTTCTGAACCTGGATCTCAAGGCTAGCCACCCTGTTCCTCATTCTCCGAGCCAGGAGATTGCAGCTTGGGCAAGAGTTTCTATAAAGTTCACAGGAAGAAGAGAGGATTTTGTGATGTGTATGAAGTCGTTGAGATTACTGATTAACAAGAATCTTAAATGAGGAATATACAAAGCCTCAGAATACAACCTTAAAAAACCCACACTACTCTTATCTGGAAAGCAGAAAATCAAATTCGGAACCTAAATGCCTTCATGGTAGTGGTCTCTTACACTGCAGATAAGCAGGCATATGTTAATCTTGAAGGGGGATGTTTGAAGTAAAAAAACCCAATATTAAGTCACACAGACATTAGCTTTCTTACTGTACCAATTGGTTACGACTGCCTAGTTTGGCAGCATCATTCCCCAAGAGCCAGGACAGAAAAAAGAAAAAAAACAACATGGTAGTCTGGTTATAGTCATTATTTCAGAAAGCGGGAGCAACATTAGGAGAAGTAAAGATGTTAAAGGGAATTGTGTTGGTCCTAGTTTTCTGCATATACACTTCTACATACTAGTCAAGTTTATTGTTTAGATTACCACATACACTTTCATGAAAAAGAGTAGCTGTAAGCTTTGGTATGTATCTTAAAAGTTACAGCTTGTTCCAGACTTGAGAACACTAACACAAAGCCTCACTCATACATTTTTGAGTGAACTTTTATCCCTAGAAGAAGGACTTATATATGTAAGCCTCTACTATCCTCAACCAGATGCTACACATTGCTTAAATTTCAGCATTCCCAGTATGTTTTAATTATAGAAAAACGTTAAAAAGCAGTTTCATACAAAACGTATACCATTCCCAACGCTATTCTCTACCTTTGTTGTAGTGCAAGCTTGTCATCACTCTCAAGCTCACACATCCTTCTACAGGGTCCACGTTGAAAGTCAGCCACTGCGAGAGATACTGAACACCTTCTTCCTGTACCTATGTGCAATGCCTACAGTGCCGGCTAGTTTTCTAACCACAGGATGCACGCGTGGCTTGGGTCAAAAGCACGTACCATCTGCCATAAGACGCACAGAAAGGGAAGAAGATCCCAACAGCCTCCGAACACCAAGTTCACCTCAAGCCTGCACCGCAGTCTCTTACACCACCGACTCTCTCTCATCTGGAGACCTCTGGCATCCCCCACATGGCACGCTCGGCTTTCCCCGTTCCTCTTCTGAGAGCCAGGAAGCAACAGAGCAGCAACAAAAGCAACAAGCCCTTCCACGCAGAGCGCTGCGGCCAGAGGGAGAGGGCTCAGAACGGCCGCAAGCCCGGGCACGGCGCCGGTGTCCCCGCCTCAGCCCCCGGCAGCACACCGCCGGGGCGAGGGCACGGCCGACCCCGACACTCACGTCCCGGTACCCGCCGACTGAAACGGCCACGCCGAGCCCAGCCGCCCCCAGCCCCCCTCAGGTAACGGCCGGGCGGGCGCACCCGCACCCCCCCACCAGTCAGGGCCGGTGGGGCCGCCGGTGCGCGGCGTGGGGCGGGCTGACAGGAGCGCTCACCTTTGCAGCCGGGGGAGCTGGGGCTCTTCCTCTCCGGGGAGCTCCTGCCTTGCTCCGGCGAGTGCCGACGGTGCCGGACCCAGCCCGCCGCCGTAGCGCTGCCCTCCGGGAGGGGAGGCAGCGGAGAAGAGCAAGGTGAGGCCCCGCAGCCCAGCGGCGGCGGGGACGGCGGTAGGTGGTGGGGTCGAGGGGGGCTCCCCCGCGCCCCGCCGGCACGCGTGGGGCTGCCCCGCGAGGAGGAGGCGGCGGCGGCCGCTGAGGCGGC
>VXBO01004505.1:263365-385662 GCA_013400135.1 Rhinoptilus africanus | reverse complement strand
GCTGCTGAGGGGGCGGGCGGGCCGCAGCCATCCCCCGGCCAGCCCCGGGGGGCTCCGGGCCCAGGGCGACCCCCGGCCTCCCCGGGGACAAGCAGGGCCGCCATCCCGCCGCCGAGCGGCGTTAGGCGGGCGCTGGGGGTCCCGTCGGACGGGCCTGGGCCAGGTGGGAAGGCTGGAAGCCGGCGGGGGTGGCGGCCGCGGATCCCCCGCCTCTCGGAGCCCGTCCCGAGGAAAGGGTTGTACGTTAGACGTGGGGCTGCCCGACTGTGTTATCTCTAAGCGCAGTCACTACAGGAGAGGACGAGGGCTCCCAGGGATTTATCCAATCGCTCCGCCACCAGCTTAGCGTTACTGGTGGTGGCACCGGATACGTGGGTAATATCCAGGCAGACTTGACCCCCTTTTGGCTTAATTGCAGTGTTTACTCTTCTCCATTAGCTCAGTTGCCTCTTCATGGCCATCTTTTAAAAATGCGTGTTAACTGCTGGCATGCTCTTAACCTGGTTTATGCATTAGGGAAGTGAACGCATGCATGAAACAGACCTTAGTTCATGTATTTGGATCATTTAGATAGAAGGTAAACACTTCAGCACCTTCAAGACATGAAGGAATCAATAAATCCTTCTCTGTCCTTATTGCAAGTGCCTGTTCTGGGCTACTAGAACTCACCCAAATTCTTTTCGGTTTTGCTCTACAAATTGTGTGTTGCAATCGAATGCTATTGCTATGATACAAATGGTGTGACAACAAATTACATACCGTTCTCTCTTTTCTTCAGCTGGGTTGTGCTTGGGTTTGGTTTTTTCCCCTCCTTTCTGATTGAAGCCTACTTCACTTATAAAGCCCCAACTTCCCCTTTGAAGAGCTCCATTGTGGCCAACAAGTTTAACAAACCTGAAAAGCAAGACTCTGTGCGCAGGCCCTTCCTAAGGATGCCTGGACACTGGTCTACCTAAAGCCTTGAAGGTTAAAGCTCTTGTCAGAGTCAAGAGCTTTTTATGAGAAATCAAACTGGGAAAAGAGAACAGGACGGATGGGTTTCTGGTGATGAGGTTCTTACAGAGTTAGCTCTTGCATTCTGGATTAGTTACATTTCTTTTGAAGGACATTATGCTTGCTCACAGGTACTGCAAATATTAGTAATATGGCCTGCAGGATAGCCAGATGGGACAACCAAAACAGGCTGCAAGAGGCTGTGCCCAGTCTTGAGAATTATCTTGGGCTACCCCTGCAAGTATCTGTGCCAAGGAAAGGCACTAGAAGCCTGGCAGGTCACCATCAGTCCTACTATATCCCTTTTTTAAAGTTAGCAATTTACTTAAATCACCATATAAATCAGACATATAGGGCTACTTCCCCATCCTATTCTTGTAGCCATCAGAAGCACTGCTGGTACAATGTGGTAAAGCATCAGAATCCCAGATAACTCACTCAATTAGTGAAATGTCCAGGAGACAGTGCTCTGCTCACCAGGAATGGCTGAGAGGCAGGGAACAGCATGGTCTGTGTACCGCCAGCATTGGAGGTGAAGGGATCTTGTAATTCCCTCCGTCACTCCGTGTATATATTGAAAAAGAACCTGAGCTTCACAGTGCTCCACGGAGGTGGAGAACCAGCACCCCGGCACATCTGGAGACATAAATGGAACCTGTCTCTGTTGGCAGCCCAGGACAGCACGTGGTTATCCCAAAACGAGTTAACCTGTGCAGCATCTATACCACTTCTTTGCTGCAGTTTTCAGTCAAGAGTAGAAAATGCAATCCTCTTTGCAGTTCTTCCTGCTGTGACAGCACCCACTGCCAGTGCCAGTAGAGCTGCTTAGCAGGCTTTCACCCCTTGGACAGTTTATCCTTCCCAGAAATACTGGGGTTGTTTGGAAGCATTGTGCCATAAAGATAATTTTAAGGCATAAAATATTCTGAACGCATACTAATTCCCGTTACTGATTTGAAGAGGCCAAAAAGGAAAGGCATTGATTCATATTTATTTGCATGATGGGTGTTATGGAGCCAAGTCACGACTTTGAATACAGAAGATATCTATGACAATTATAGAACTTCCCACATTATTGTCACACTGCAAAAATGGCACTGCTGCGTACAGTTGTTATGGGAATATAAAGCAAAGCATTTATGTATACCGCTCATCAGCAGTTGTATTGCTTTACATGCATTAGATGTGAAAGTTCAACATGTAAAGTCATGTACTCAGACCTAATCAAACTGTGTACTTCATACATTAATTTGTTTAAACTGTAACAAATGTGTTACAACAGGATCTTACTCCCACACTTTATGGAAATAATGGGAACTACTAAAGCAGGATTACGAATTACTTGAAAATAGTTCTGAAACTTTTTTCTAATTACACAAAAAAAACCCAAAACAAAACCCCAGCCCCGAATAACTTGGATCCAGATTCTCCCTAAGACTCTCCTTGTAATTCCCCCCTCCCAAGATCTGGGTTTTGTTTCAGCTGTCACACTCCTTACTGCCTTCGGACTTTGCCAAACACTGTCTAGGCAACTTTGAACAACACATTTCAGACGGTCTCATGTGGAACCTTTTGGCTGTGGTTTTTTCACATCCATGACACCCTTACTCTGGCCATAACACCTAGTGTAATGGTGTCAGCAATGATAAAAAAAAATAGGAATGAAAATCGTCAGCAAAGAGGCTGTGAGCCTCCTGCTGGTGTCACTTGAACCAGACTTTTAGTGACCTCAGTCACTTTAGTGACTCCAAATTCACCTGAGTCACACGTGATCCCACACACAGACGATCCATCTCTGTGCCTTCAGCTCCTCTCTGCCTCGGATTTAAAGCCGTTGGCCTGCATGAGCTGAGCAGGTATGGGTATGCTCACATACCATGCTGAAGTGCCACCCCAGGGAGGTGATGGAGCACTCCCACCTCCCACCCATGCGGAGGCACTCAGCACCTAGCCAGAGGCCTTCCGAAATGTGCTGCTTTGTAGTCATTGCTGGGAGATTAAATCTAGGTATTGCAGGCATCCCCTTACGTGCAAGGTGTTGGCTCTTTCTTAACACATGGCGTGTAGTAAAAGCTGCAGGTACAAACAAATCGATCCAAACATTGGAAGCATATCAAGAGTGCCCACAAAGGCAGACTGATAAAGAGCACAGAGCTGCATGAGCAAATCTGCAACCTGCTGAAAACAGGGATGTAAACAAGTCAGGGAAGTGGTCAAAATAGTAACCCTGAATGAAAAGCAGAAACAAGGGTCAAAGGGGTTTAATTATGTTCATAGGCCCAAATCTCGCTGTACGGCTATCAAAATAACTAATACTTAGGGAGTTTTGTTGTACTATGAACTAAAGTTTATGAGTAGAACGGCTCACTGCTCATAGTAATATATATGAGAAAATCATACTGTTAAAAATAATATGAATAATAGCAAGCCTTATGGAAAAGGACTGTGCTCCAAGGAGCTTCAAGCATGTTCTTGTCTTATTATAAAATTAAGTGAATGCAAATCAGGACGCATAAAGGAGGAATATACTGCCTGAAATTGTTTTACCTACAGTTGTTGCAAGTGAGATTGAAGTTTGAAAGATTAAAGATCCTGGGAGTCTAATCTAAACATTAGATTATGCCCCAGGATATTTCCCTGCATTTCTCATCTCTCCCCTGCAGAGTGAGTTTGTTTTGCTTGTTTATGTGGGTGTTCAACATCAACAGGAGAAAAAGACATTTTAAAAAAATAGGACAAATATAATAGAATTTGCTTCACACAAGACTTGTAAGATCCTAGTTAATGTTCCAGAATATCTGGGGGGATTTGAGGAGGAAAGCAGATTGAAATAAGGTATTAAGATTAAAACAATAAAAAACAACAGATGGGACCTTGGACATAAATCAAACTACATGCGATAAGCAAAAGACAACTTCAAGCAAAAGCGCTCTTGCCACATTTTATGAAGCACAATCTTTAAGAAAAGTTATCATATAAATAACATCCTGAGGCTTCAATGGCATTAAGATAACACATTTTTGACAAACCAACCCCATTCCTCAAAGCAGCGCTTAACTGCAGACTTGAGAGGTGTTTCCAGGGCTCGTTCATGGCACACATCATTACCTGGGAGAAGCAGAAGGTTCATTTCTTTAGAAGTCAGTGCTAAGTTCACCGACATGCGACACATTTTTCCACACATACAGATCAATTTTCTGTTAAATGACAGGAGCAACACTAAGCAATAACCTCGTCGTGCTGCCAAAGGAGGGGGGCAACTGGAGTCAAGCTTTGTTCACCAACATGAGCTCTCGCCAGCTGACGGTGACTGCAACCGTTCCTGGGTTCTGTTGAGGGAAGAGAATGAGCAGCAGAAAAGGCATATTGTCCATCACATTTCTGAATCTTTGGTTTTGGTAACATTGAGAGAGGTGGCCTAATTCATTTAAAAAAAGACACAGTTTAATCTCCCCTAGGTATCCTGCAAGAAAGATGCTGAATGGTAATTTGCACATAATTCCTCCCCTCCACCAATAAAACTTTCCTTTCTTTTGGGAAGCAAGTAACTTTTCTTTAAATTTATTTTCCGAAAACCTTAATATTTTGAGCACATATTTACAGAGCTTGCAAATATAACACAGAGATTTTTCTGTATTGTGTATAGAGATGTAACGTGTTTCTGTATTTCTAGTCTCAGGGCAGAAGAATGTGTATGAATTATAGAAGGAAACTCCTGATTTACAAACATTAAACACTGATCGCTCCTACAGCCACTGGCACAATTTCTGTACTGTGAGTATAATGGAACTATATACTGTAAATACTGTAAAATATTTATTTCAAGTGTTGACATCAATTAATTTGATAAATGACAAATTTTCAACAATGTAGATATTATGGCCATATTGTAGGATGATAAACATGCTGTACATGCCTACATGAATAGGCATGTGTAACTATAGACATTTTTTCACTTCAGAGAGCAGAGGAGAGAGTTCGCTCCTTCTGATTCAGGCCTACAATCTTGTTTTGCTTCTGTTTGTTTGTCTAACATTTAGAAAAGCTGAAGAGATTGTGAAAAGCATGTTGGCATGGCTTATTCATGCGCTGAGAGGCAGTGACAAAATGATTTTGCTTCTCTCTCCATATGCATATACTACCCCTGTAGTTAACTAATTAACTTTAGTGGAGTGCGTGGTGAAGTGGGAGCGTGGCATTCTCTGAGTTGGGAAAAGATCTGCTTAGAAAGAACGGATCAAGCAGTGTTCTGAATCCTCCTTGCATTCAGCCATGGCGGGCAGGGGAGCTCCTAACGAGTTTGGTTACATCTCAACCAGAGATCAGTTTGTCCTCATGCATCGCACCTTGCATTCAGCCTGCAGGAGAGCCAAAGGGCCGTCACTGTGAGAGAGGGTGTGATCTTTGAGAAGGGGAAAAAAGGGAAGCTGGGCAAAGCCCCGAGCCCCACTGCTGTTAGCAGCCAAGGCCTCATGCAGTGCTGAGCCAGGGTGCCAGGCTCACTCTGCTCAGCAGGAGCATGCAGAGGTCTCTGGCAGCCACGGTTGGCACGGCTAGGCTGATCCTTCACAGTAGGGAACCTGCAGGCTGTCTCTTATCCTTGGAACTAGGTCTACTTGGGGTCTTTCCAAAGCAGCCTCAACAGCCTGCCCAAGGCAGCAGGTTTGTGCAGTGGTGGTGGAAGGAAGGTGATGCGGACACCCGACCCTCATGCATTGCCTTAGCTTCCTTGAACACACGTGCAACCTGCCTGGCAGCTCACAGAAACTTATTTTTCCTGCAGGAGAAACCGCAGCACAGCAGCCACCCTGAACTGCCCGCTGAGCTATGCCTGTCTCCTCCAGGCAGAGGGACAACTGCCTGGGCACACTTCCCTCATGGCGGCACGCTGAGGAGAGACTCAACGTGCCACACACCAGCGTGGAGCCAGAGGTCTCCCAGCCGGCATCCCACCGAGGGCAGATCATCACCCTGCCTTTCCTCCTGTTCCCCTCCCTGCCCCAGCAGAGTTCGGTTCCTCTGCCTGCCCCCTGCACCCCAACCTGGGATCGGGGAAGTCTTCCCAAGTCTGCAGCTTGTTGGCTGCTGCTGGTTTGCATCAGGAGAACCTGTGAGCTGTGGCTGGCTGCTCTGCCGGGGTTAACACGGTGTCCAAATCAAGCCTTTTTGATAGCGCTGCTTGCTTCTGTTTGGCTGCAGACACCTCACGTTTCACTTACAGTCTCTGTTCACGGCTTACGTGAGCAGATGGGACCTTCGGCCTGCCTGTGCCTTAAAAGCACATTTCTATCCCTCATGATCGCAGGGTAAAGCTCAAACACATGATTTACTTGCACTCTGGCTTTCCAGAACCAGACAATAAATAAAATTAGCCTGCTTAATGGTGATTTTAAGCCAGCTGTTTCTGAGGACCGATTTGGAATTTTTAATGGTCCTGCAAGAAAATTCTTGGCATGGCAACAGAAATGCAGGTTCCCAATAAATACCTTCCAGCTCAGCAGAGATCCAGCAGGGCGTCGCTCCTGCAGGAGATTCTCTGGCCACCCATA
The DNA here is from genome assembly GCA_013400135.1 of Rhinoptilus africanus. Lineage (NCBI taxonomy): Eukaryota > Metazoa > Chordata > Aves > Charadriiformes > Glareolidae > Rhinoptilus > Rhinoptilus africanus. The sequence continues at coordinate 379,120 of VXBO01004505.1, read as the reverse complement.
GGTGCCTGGGCTGCACCCCTGAAACTGGTGTGTGCAGCAGCAGCACCCACCTCCAACTTGCTACAATGGTTTGTGTCAGATCTGATTTTCTAACTAATGCAGAGACCTGGAGGTGACAGAATTTACTGTTTACAAGGTATCTGCAGGGCTCAATTACTGCCTTTCCAGGAAGAGGAAAGGGGGAGGGGGGTAAAAGAGGGAGAAAGGGAGAAAGAAACTGAGAAACTAGGTATAATTTCAGTATTATGGCAGACTGGTAAAATTCCAGTCTCTGCAAAAAGTACAGACTAACCATCAGTAACAAAACCAGGAAGAGAGCACAAACTAACCTCACTTCTTATGCAGGCAGTTCCACGCACGTAAAAGCACCTTATGAAAACCGTGTTTCTGGTCATTCCGATTAGGAAATCTGATAGCCTGTGGCATGAACTTCTTGCAAACAAAGGCTGCACTAAGTGGCAGGGGGAAGCAAAAGAAGCCTGTGCCATTCCTAGGAGCTGCTTGCAGGCCTGTTGCAAGTAGTGGCAGCAGTGAAATGAGCTATACAACCTCTGTACCCTCTTTATCACGCCATCCTTTCCTATTAGCACTTGGCAGGGACAACAAAGAAATAGCGCCAAAGACAAATGCTGAGTCCTACCGTGTTGCTGATGCCTGAAACAAGTATCTGTACCCTCCCCCCATGCTCCTTCCCCTTCCGCAAATCCACCTCATGCACTTGAGACACTGCCCACTGCCTTTTGCCCGTCATCTGCCCAAACCATGCCTGCTCTGTACAGGGCGTATGTCATTCTCAAAAGGTGCATGGAACGCGATAGAGGGTCTTGGGAAGTTCCTGTCCTTCCCATCAGGAATTTAAATGCACCTGGATCAGGTGTTTCCAAGCCTTCTCAATATTTGCATCCTTAACATTTCTCCAGTGCCCATGCAAGCCCCATCTGTAAGTGCCGTTTCTCAGACACTGCATAGTAAATACAGACTTGCTTTCCTTAATCGTCTTCCACAGACCATTCCCGACAGACAGGCTGCCTCGGAGCCTACCAGCTGTCCTCAGGCAGCATGATCTGTTGTCTTTGTAAAAGAGGCACGAGCGATCCCCAAAGCATGGCTTTGGCTCAGCTGACCATTTGTGGGTTTCTCGCAGACTTTCCCTGTGGCTCTGAGAGCTGAAGAGAGGAAGTTCCCCCTCGTAAAAGCCGAAGACCCAAGTCTGCCGTTTATGTTCTAGGAATCAAACCATTTCAACTCCTCGTTGGATGGAGAATGACAACATTTCAGGCTAACATGAAAAGCTGAATTTATATAGATACAAACATTTTGGTACAGTTGAGTTTTCCAGCCTGTGGAAAATTAACCTTCTTATCCAATAGAACGCGCGTTGGGTCATGGTGGCGAGCAGATGTCTATAATCTCCTGCACGTGGAGAATTTCCATAACATCAGAATTAGCACCAAGTAAATGGGGGAAAAAGCCCTGAATGGAAACAAACGGAAGACTGACGTGGCTGTGTTCCACAAAGTGCGTTCTGCAGCTGCATCACTGCTCTGGAACAAAAGGGAATATAATTATTGTTGTTTTACTTTCATTTCCCATTAGCAAAGCAAAAGCCGAATAAAAGTGGTTGTTATTTCTGCAGGAGAGAGCTGGCTGAGGTGAGTATATGAGGTCACACAGGAAAATCGAGAGGGAGACTATTTCTTAAGCCTGAGTAGCTCACAGACCTGGTGAAAAAACCTATCGGTAAAATTCAGCAGTGACACGGGTGTTGCAGAGCTGAGTCAAGGCTCCTCAGATGCCCGGAGGGTAACTCAGCCTCACCTGCCGGGGGAGGGCAGGACTTGGCTGCTCTTGCTGCCGGGGAGGAGTGATAATTGCTGGCAGGGGGTGGTGGGGGGTACTTCTTTTGTCACAGCTGCCACCCCCAGCGCTCCCAGCCTTGTTGGTAGCAGCAGCCCCTCTGTCCAGGGCAGTGGTGAAGGTGGAAGGGCGGGCATGCGGGAGCTCTTGTTATCTGTGTGTTGATCAGGTGGGCATCCCTCCCTGAGCTGCTGCAGCGCTGCCACCAGCTTCTCTCCCCTACTCCCGAGGCAGAGCAGCCACCTGGGGCAGGGCAGGGGCTTGATGTGCCCCAGGGAAGCGAGAGCTTCACGTGGTTCCCACCACTCCGGGTGTCCCCACTGACTCTCCCTGGCTACAACCTCATGGGTGGCCTGGTTTTCTTGGAGCTGTTCCTGGGAGGACTTCAGAGGTTGCAAGCTNGCACTCCAGGTGGGGCCTCACCAAGGCAGAGTAGAGGGGGAGGATGACCTCCCTCGACCTGCTGGCCACACTCTTCTTGATGCACCCCAGGATGCCATTGGCCTTCTTGGCCACAAGGGCACATTGCTGGCTCATGGTCATCCTGTTGTCCACCAGGACTCCCAGGTCCCTTTCCTCAGAGCTGCTCTCCAGCAGGTCAGCTCCCAACCTGTACTGGTGCAGGGGGTTATTCCTCCCCAGGGGCAGCACCCGACACTTGCCCTTATTGAATTTCATTGAGATGAAAGATCTCAATTTCATTGAGAGAGAGATCTCATGTCATTGAGATGTCTGGGTACAAAGAGCTTTGTCCTTAAGGCCCCGCGTGTAGGTGAGGAGACCTGGCTGCCCAGCCTCCCGCTCCTGTGAGCTGGTGTTGCTCAGCCATCTCGAGCCAACAGTAAGCCGCTGCAGGTAAGCTCTCTTCCACAGAGGGACCTTCTCCTTGTCAATGACTGTCTTAATCTCCTAATCCTTTCCTGAGGCAGAAGCCCTCCAAGGTAGCTGCAGATCCAGCCCGGAACATGGAGCCTTCCCCCTGCTCGGTGGGGAAGCGAGGCTTGTCGCGGTCCCTCCCTGTAGCCAGGGGGTTCTGGGTTCATTTGTGGGGCTGAGATTTGCCATGCAGGCAGGTGCTCAACCCATACGCTACTCGCCTCAGTTTATCGCTTCCTCATTTGTGACAGCAAGAAATGAAGCTCCTCGTTCTGCCTCCCTTCTTTCTTCGCATTTTGGAGGTAGTTCTTTGGCCGCAGAGGTGTAAGACTCGCACCACTTTCTTACTTGCTCGCAAAAATCATCGCTGTGCATAGAGAAAAATAAATTAACAAGAATTAAGTAAGGAGGAGAGATATAAACAATGAACCGACTGAGGTGCAGGATGGATCCCGCTAATCCGTGTGTAGCAGGAATACACGGTGAGAGAGTGAGGTCTCACAGCACAGCGCCTGGTGCTTTGAGGTGAAGGTGTGTGTTGTGACCCTGTAGGGTCTGGGATGCTGGGGAGCTGGTGCTGATGTGGAACTCCTTCCCAAGGCCAAGGCAAACCCAGGAGCACTGGGAGTGGAGCTGAGGAAACGAGGAGTTCGCCACTCTGGTGACATGGCGTTGAGTTGAGCTGCAGTTTGTGTAAGACTTTGCCTTAAAGCTGCGGTGAGCACTGCCCCAGCGAGCTTGCAGTGGGGCGGTAGCGTGAGCCAAGCCGGCACGGCTGTTTGTGCTCCAGGCAGAAAACTGAGGAGAACCAAGTTCCCTCCACACGCATAGGCAGAAAGGCTGCCTCAGAGCTCAGCCAGCATTTGGATGGCTAGAAAGGGAAAGAAATATCGGGCTTGTTTCTTGTTTAAAGGAAAGATTTAATATTTTCCTTCTGGTCAGGAAGAGAAGGTGACTTAGTGGGGGTGCTACTCCGTTCTTGGGACCGTTTTGAATTAATTTCCCTCTGTTCCCTACATGGGCAAGCATCCATGTCCTAAAGCCTCAGCATGCCGATGCCTGCCTTGGAGGCAGTCAGGCTGTGGGGCACTAATTCCCTCTCACCCTTACCAATGGTCTCACAGGAGATGAGAAAGATGAGATCAAATGACCAGCATCACCCGTGTGCGGGTACAGTGTAGCTACCATTTGTACGGTGGTGATTCCAGCTCATGGCTCAGCCTGGAGCTCCCCACAAGCGTGACGGGAAGAAGGGAAACTAGAGGAAGCGTTCTTCATTGCAAAGTAAAAAAACCCAGACAACTCCTTCAAAATGACGTTCTTGCACCAGGAAGAAAACCAAAGGAGACTGCAGTGGCGAAAAGGCCTGTCTCTTCCCAGCATCTCACCTTCAGGAGGCACAGCAGGCAAACTCCCGGCTCGGGCCAGTCCCCAGGGGAAATTTGCAGGGTCCTTCTACTGACTTCATCCATCTCTTCTGGTCCTGTTGGACAGGACAGCAGCTCTGGGCAGGGAAAGCTCCTGCTTGTAAGAACGCCGTGACATTGTCTCCTCATGGTGAGGGGAAAGAGTGCAATAGTTTGGGTGGGAAGGACAAGGGGTTGCTATTTTAATTCTTGTCCCACCTGCAAAGTTCTTGGTTGCTGTGTTCCTCCCACATGCCTGGCTGCCATCAATCCTGCGCTCTACCCAAGTGCAGCCCAACCAAAAGTGAAGGAGGAAAGTATTAGTTCAGTGTCTCTTTCTCCTGTTTTTTCTTCCTTTTGTTTTTAGCATTTAAACTCTTATCAGAAAGACAAGGTGTGCAAGAGGCTACGTAAGGCCTACTGCTTTGAAATGCCTACAACACTGTGCTCAGATGCCAATGCAAGCATCTTAACTGGCTGACCAGTGAGAGTGGACAAAAAAGCACGCAGAGGCAGAGTGTTTACATAGCAACAGCAAGCCCCAATTATTTCACGCTGCTATGAGTGCAGTGTGCGATCTGTCACATGCCCAAAGTGCCTCAAGGTCCTGTTTCACCCTCAGTAACGAAGTAGTTCCTTATCCTCCAACCAACAAAACACAGCTGCAACAGGGGTTTTCCTCTCATTCCTGCGAGCGTGTCTTATTACTCATGGCTAATACCATGAAAAACCCACAAAAGACCATGCTTTTTTTGTCATTAATATGATCTTTAATAAATGGAATAATGCACCATTTTACAGCAAGCCTTTTCTTGGAGACCTAAAGAATAGCCTTTTAAATGTTCTTATCCAATGTCTCTGTATCAATACAATCTCTTTATTTAGGTTTATATATAACAAAGCAATTCTTACAAGTATTCATAGAAAACTCTGTAGTGGCTTTAACAATGTCAGCTTTCATAGTGGCATCCACAGATGATTAAAAAACAAAAATTAGCTTTTTATTTCATACTCGCACTGTTCCATGAAACACAACTTATACAGCATAGCAAGGGTATTGGGTAGCTTATACAAAAGAAATAACTGAAAGCAATTATTTATAAATTCATACATGATATTTCCTCAGTCATTTGCGAGAAAAACCAAAAATACCCGTTAACAAAAGGGTTCTGATGAGACTCCATATTCTAGGGTTTCTCCCCCTCTTCCCCAGAAAAGCTCGCTCAGAAAGTAATGTGCTCTTTACAGTCTTTCGTAAGGAAAATGGCAGTTTCACATCTCCTTATTTCAGCTTCTACAGAAGACCAAACCCTAGAAATCAGTCTTTGCCATGTTCATTTTCCTCTTATGCTGCATTTGGGGGGAAAATAATCAACAGGGATTGTAAAATATGATTCCAGCTTATATAAATGTGAATAGAGCACACTCTCCTCTAGAGACAAAAAGCAGACAAGAAACATTACATACAAACCTTTTTAAATACATTTCAACAGTGTGAAAAGAGAGAGGAGTCACAAATCAGGAAAATCAAAAGTGACAAATGAAAGTCAGCTATAACTTGGACTTGCCTGTTTCTTTGTTCTTGTGACTTTTTACAAACTACAGAAACATTAACTATTTTCTTTCCTTTTGAATAAACAAGATTGAAGTGTGGTACTTCATGGCACAGTTCTGAAGCACAACAAAAGTGAATCAAGTGCTCTAGAAACAAACCTCACACATTTTTGCTCTGTGAATGGGCTACAAAAATTGACATTTCGGAGACTCTGAAACTAGGAAGTTATAAAGTCTAATTATTTCTGCTTTAAAATAGTTACCGGGCAAGACGCTATGCCCCTGATGGATGTATGCTCCTGTAACATACCTGCAGAAACCTGCAAGAACTTTGAAGAAATCCTTCCTTACCGTGGCAGTTTCTGCGTCCGCTGAAACACGATGTACGCGCTGAAGTTGACAACTGAATGACTTGCAAGTTTACACAACTGCTGATCAACAGGATTTTAAAAATACCTGACAATTACATTATAAATTAATGTAACTTCGACTAGTTCCTGGTTATTATGCATAACGGTAGATTAAAAGCAGAGTGAAATAAATAGAAATGGGCATAAAAACTAATTCATATTGGTAACGCACCACGGCAGCCGCTACATCAGACCTGCATGAAGCCCAGATCAACACTGACGGGCTTTGGTGCAAATGAGTATTGATCTTGAAACCTTCCACTCCCACCGGTGCAGTTCCGCTCCCTGACAATTCCCACAGCTGCACCGGTACCGACCCCTCGGGATGCCTGTGGCCGGGGTTCACCCCTCTGCTCCCACGTTCCGCCTCAGCTTTCCCAGGGCTAATCCTCCCAAGAAATTTTTAAACCGGCTGCCAGCAGAACCCAGCCCTCCTTTGCTCATACTCAACGGCAGACTCCTCTCTGATTTCAGCAGCACTCGGCCCAAGCGCTGTCTGATCTAACGGACGAGATGTTGATTTCCTCAGATAGGCTTGTGCCAAACACAGCCCTCATTTTGGTTGGAAGGAGTACCCAAATCCGTTATCTGCAGAAGTGGAAGTTCTGCTACCGATTTTAGTCAGTACTGAAGAAACCTCAAAATAAGAAATCTGATTTGTTACTATTTCACAGACAAACTGAACCTACTGGGGGGTGGGTGGGATAAAAAAAGGGATGTATTTCTATAATTTTATATGACAATATAGAAGCCTAAAATGTAACTGGATTCAATGGACAGAAATACTATGTTTAAATGGCAACCACACGTGTAACTATAGCTAGTACATAAAAAAGCCTTCTAAAAAATTACATTTTGGATAATATTTTTATCTTTAAGAGGGGTACCTTAAATTACTCAGCTTCAGATAAATTTTGCACATGCATTCCCAGCTTTTTATCTCACTCTCTGATAAATCCATTCCACCTAAACAATCAGTGACAAGTCTGTCACAGGAGATCTTGCACTACTGGACTATGTGTCACAGTCGGATCCCAATTTTACCGTCATGTGCTAAAGACAACTTAAAAATGGCATATGAAGAAGAACATTATATTTGCTACCAGTGCTACCATCTGATGCTGCAACTCACAGAATTTAAACCTGGAATTTGCGCAGAACATATGTATGCATCTAAATAGATACAGAGTTTACATAAAAATATGTATTTGGCTTCACTGCGATATGTGTATTTTTCACTGAAGAAAGGCTTGAAGAAAAAATAAGCAGCACATTAAAAAAAGGAGGTTAATATATTAATCTGTTAAAATGGATTGTGGGAGACCAGACAGAAAAATTCAAATAATCCAAATTTTTGCAAAATACTAAATTGTCCAGCCTATAATCCAACTTCCATAGACTAATCAGTCCTATTTCAATTTTCTTTGATAAGGTGCTCCAAATTTTCTAATTAGGCATCAGGTCATGTGTATGCTACTGTGCTCAGCAATTATTATTTTTATGACTTAAAACCAGAACAGCCTGTTTCAGCAATAGGAACTGCCATCACTTTTATACAAGTAAAAATTACAGCATAATTAGTTTCTCCTGCATTGACTGCATATGTGAATTTCAAAAATCTCCCTAATTAGGCTGGAATTTTCACTAATAATGTTTCAATGGCAGAATGACTATGATCGTTTGAATATTTTTCATGAAAGAAAATTATAATCTGAACATACACTTAGTAATGTTATATTAGTGGACTTTTTTTTTTTTAAACATTTAAAAAAGGAATATCATTAGAGCAAAATGCACTGGACAGTGAAACTATGGCATATGCAATGTGTACATATATATATTTAAGTAACAATTCATTATTATTAAATTTGGCCCAGTAATCTATTCCGCACAAATGCAGACCTTCCTTACTCTCCCTTCTGAGGCAGGTTGGATTAAAGATTGCTTTTAGAGAAAGCTGACAGGTGGGAAGATACGTACTTTCTAAACATATATATAAGGTGGGTGGTTTTTCTTGTTTCCTGAAACCTGCCAGCATCCATCTTGTATTGGTTTTTGTCCCCACTGCACTGAAAAAAAAAAACAAAACTGTGTTGCCTTTGAAAATGAGGTAATTTTCTACGTGGAAACAAGACACAAATAGCAGTAAAAATGCAAAACGCAAACAGAAATGTTCTTTGTTTCTGAGAATATTCTAAAGATGACAATATCAATTGGTTTTCTTTTAAATGAGGAATTCCTTTACCTTTAGCTGTGCAATTGAAGTGCACCTTGAAATTTCAAGAAAGGCATTTTTAATACTAATTGTTTACCACATGAAGCTATAGGGCATTGTAAGCAAATTCAGGGGAAGTGTTGCAAGATAATCTCACTTGTAAATATCAATTTTAGAACAAAGTAAGTCTGACTATGAGGCATGTCTGTTCAAATGGTTAGAATTCATTCTAAAAACCATGTTACATTTGCGCGTGTCTCTATTATAGGGAACAGAAAGAGAGACAATGCATTACCCTAAGCAACTCTTCTGGCTTCTACTAATATGTCATTTTCTAAAACCAGTAAGATTTTGGATTTTGGCTTATATAGACAAACATCACAAATGTTTGCTCTAACATTTCACTTGAATTATACATTATAAATTACCATAGCAAATATTCTACTGTTGCCTATTTGACAGTGGCACAATTCATAGGTATTTACACTATCATTCTATTTTAATTTTGCTATATTTATCTTGTCTGCAATATACATGAGAAATTGATAGAAAATTATCAATTTTCATCATTATTCTTTTTTCTTAAAAAAAACCCAACAAACAAACAGACCACAAAGAAATAAAACACGTTTGTCTCCCCTCATTATAATACATTTATCAACTATCCATGTGTCCAATCTGTAGTATTCTCTCTCTTGCACGTATTTTGTTTGGTTAAGGATGATTCCCCATGGTGTGAGACACAAGTCAATATCATTAAATTTGCAGAGAAAATATTCCGTGGAGATTGGATTATGCACTGTGAGCAAAAAAGGGCATTACTAAATTAAGCATTAAAACAAAACTGCTCATCTAGCTCTGCAGAATTACAGTTTTTTGGTACCTACTTAAGAGTTTGTTTTGACTGACCTTTAAAAATAAATATTTTTCCTCTAAATTATCTATAGGGTATGTTGTGATAAAGTACATATTTCTGTCATTTTACAAACTATTTTTATCCATGGTAGACTACAAAGCCAGTACTTTTCCACTAATTATAATTCATCCAAAGGCCTTCCAGTAAGTGACAGAAACAGATAAAGGAAAAGAATGTATTACATTTGCTTTAAGAATATTTAAGGAAAACTAGAGAAGAACATTTTCTTCTGGTATTGAAATGATTTTGATTGCATTGAGCATGAGAAAGTCTTATTTCTTAGAGAAGATTGGCCTGAAAAGAAAGGCTAGAAGAATGGTGCAAATCTGCCTGAGCAGAAAGAAGCAGTAGCCAGAGCAAATAACTTTTCTCTCCCCAGGGTGTTTCAAGTTAGATAAGAATGTCCTGAATATGCTTTTCAGCCCACAATTTGAAATGCTGATGGATGATACATGCAAGGCAAAGCAAAAAGTCATTGGGAAAGGAGTGAAAAATCTTCAACGTGCACGATAGAGTGATCGTCACAAAACAACAGACCGTACTTCAGTTGGAGACTCAAAGAAGGCCAAGAGGAGAAAGCCGCAGCCAGCGTTACGAAGAGCATGCCAACAATTCTGATTCAGGTCTTGAAACCCAGCTGAGCAACTGGCAGGTTTTCAACATCTGGGATGCGAGATTGCAGCAGATGGGAAGCCAGAGAGTGAATTAAAAGTAAAACCAGAAAAAGGCTGTATTTTTTTGAAGAGGGGAGATATAACTGTGTATTTATTTATACAGGCTGGTAACAGATTTATGCCTCAGAGATGAAAGGTACTACTTGAACTGGTGCTTAAAGAACACAGGGAGCCCAAAACGTGTCTCATGGCTTGTATTTCTACAACTACACTTAATCAACGTTTGGATTTATAGAGTTATCTCTTGGAGATATCTAGGGGAATCTAAGAAACATTAAGAAGCATTACAAGAGAAAATCATAAACAAGGGAGTTTGGGAAACAGCAAGGATCAGATGTAGCAAGGCATGTATTACACTAGTTGTATCATCAGATAGAGAAGAACAGGGTTGGCAACATTTACCTCAGGGGGAAAAACTAATATAACAGCAAGGAAATAAATGAGCTTGAAAGCACAGAGCATCTGTTTCAGTCAGCTGAAAGGAGACAGGCTGGGGGAGGCAATTGTTTGCTGCCAGTATCCTGCCATAGGAGTTTGTCAGGCTGACTGAATAGATTTTCTTTCTTTGAACATCACCAGTTTTCAGATACAGTGACAAAAATTTTCTCAGTACCAAAGATTGACGTGCGTTATATCTTTTTTTTTATCTAAGTAGTTTTCACTGAAGTGTTTTCAATGAGAAAGAATATGTCTCAGGTGGAAGGATATTTCTTAGGCAGAAGGAGATCCTGACCAATAAGCAAATTATTTTTTTCAGTAGACAGTAAAAACAATCATCCTAAAAAAACGTAAGGTTTACTTGAGATGGTGAAAAAACATTTTATCTCAATAGATACTACATTCATGTTCACTGACATCTAAGATCAATGTGCATACAAACTGAAGGGTCTAAGCAGAGGGGAAAAACCCCCAACCCCTCCCACAAACACTCATAACCATGAATTTTAAAAGCATGCAATACATTTTAACAAGATGATTGAGAGGCTCTAGAAACTCTGAAGGGAGGACGAGTTTCAACTCAACTCAGCAACAACAGTCAATTAGGATGCACCTACCTGCATAAGTAATCAGGCTGATTTTACCCCAGACTGTCAGTAAGGAGGTAAATCAGGCAAGATTTGTGACTCATCACAAACCTGTTTTGTGCCAAATAAGATTCATGATTTTTCCTCTGTGTAAACAAGATATGTTTGCAACCTATCTTCACTAGAGCTTTTCAGTATGACAGTTATTAAGATTTCTGAATAGAATGTATTTTCAATGTACACCATTAATGATCTAAATAAGGTTTTAAATAAATACAGGGGGTGAAACTGCACACAAAATAAAATGGAAAAAATGGCTGACTGTTTCCTTACATTTGTTCAACGTTTTGTTAATCAGAACTTCACAGGCTGGCATCTACTACTATGAAGGAAATACATTTTGATTTGAAAGGATCAAAGGAAAGGTACTGAGCTCAGATATTTTTTTTCTTGTTTCTTTTTAAAAGCCCTTTCATGCGTTGTCACCTCAGAGCACAATGTGATATAGGCAGCTGCTTCAAGCTGGCTACGGTGTGCAAAGTTCACTGTCATGACCGGCTGACTGCTCAACTGTCGAGGAAAAATTAACAAATACAAAAAGGGGAACATGTGGCAGTTTTAGAAACACACTTTTCAATAAAGCATACTGTGAACTATAGACTATTGCACATTTCAACATGACACAAGAAAAATAGGGGGTTCAAAAGAGGATACACTTTGTAACATAGAAATATACAGACTAGCTTGTGCACAGAAATCAAAACATGGTTACAAGACACCACTGCAGTCAAACCTGTCTATAGTCTGCTTATGATCTTAGTGACCTTAAGAAACTGGTCCAAACTGATTATCAGCAATACTTTTTTTTGTTACTTTTTTTAAAAAAATATTTTGAGACCACATTTTTGATACACATATATATATTCCGTGGTCAAAACAGACAGACTTAACTTTAGCGATACTAAATAAAAGTGCAAAAACGTTCAAAAAATAAAACAAAATAAAAAAATATGGAAGCATAAGCTAAAAATTTTCTGCATAGCTGAAATCTATTTAAAGCGAGTCCTTGGTAGGGGTTGCTGACAGGAGGAAAAAGCAGTTTTTTTAAAATGTCTTCTGCATGTTTGTTTCAAATAATGCAAAGAAAAGGTCATTTGTTGGCTTTTACAGTATTTCACAGGCAGTTCACTCCTGCGTCCTTAGATACCATTGTGGTGGCAGTGCCTCCTTCCGCAAGGTAAACAGCAGTGCTGGATTTGGAGTGAACTGCCCGCTCACTGCCGTTATTGTTGACCTCGCAGTGCAGCGGCTCGGTGGAGATGACCCACGTTGAAGGACGCCACCGCTTCAGCGAGTACGGAGTTTTCACACGTTTCTTGATCTTTTCTCCTGAGCCCGATTTGCCATCCTGTGAAGAGTCACCTACTGAAGACAAACAAACAAACGAAAAAAACAAACAAAAAGCAAAAACAGAGGAGAAAACAGTATTACAAGGGAGATAAGATTAGACTGGAGAGTCCAGGGTTGTTATTCATGCAAAACAGAACAGAAGAACAAAATCTTATCACACCAAAGCAACTGTGTGGCAGAGGCATGACAGGTATATCAACTACAGTAGCTGCCACTAGAACAAAGGGTCAGATTCTGTTCTCTGTCAGAAATTACTTCAGCGAAGTAATTTGTGTTACCTTGAATGCACATTGGCATCAAACAGCAGAATCAGCATTTGACATTTGAGGGGCTTTTGCAATCATAGTATCTTAAATTACCTGTAATGGGAGGCACAAAAAAATGTCGCTACGACAGGATGGCAAAGGCTAAACTTTTAATAGCATAATTAAATTATAGTTCCCCTAATCCTACTTCACCTGGCAAAGCATTTCACCTGGAAACAAAATGGTCCAAGCTCTGTTAAAATCTCAAGTCAGGATTTGGGATGTTGGGTTGCAAAACTGGCAAAACTAACTTTAATCATGATAAAATTTCAGCAGTAGAAATCCGATTGTTAAAAAAAACTTTCATGTTACACAACCTTCAAACCCTTTCTTTTAACTTAACCTTCAATTAAAGAAAGTTACTGCAATAATCTTTTTTCCTTACCTCAGTAAGTTTTCAACTCAACATGTTAAGGCAAAAATTAAGGTTTCCTACTTAAAAGGAAGACTTAAATATTCCACTGCTGAATATTCAAACTACATTTCTTGAAAGATCTGTTCTGGTTTGTTTCTAAACCTTTTCTTTTCGAACACGCCTGGCACCCTAGATTATTTCACTCGTATCACAGTGTCTGTCTAAACACAGGCAGAGGTTTGCAAGCACCATTCAAAGACTATAGTGCATTCTGGAAATATATTCTCTTAAAAAATACACACAGGAAACCTTTCCAACAGCTCCAACAGGCACAAAGACAAACTCCGAGGATGTATCTAATTTACCTACATGATTACATTCTTAATGTAAAAGGGAGAGCCCCATTGTAACCTCTTAAAATCTTTGGCTGTAAAACTCTTAAGGCAGCTACTTTGAAGGAGTCTATTAAAATAGATTCCTTCTCTAACTACTTTGATTAATTTTTAATATGTACATAGTAAACCGATGAAAGACTGCTATAATTGTTGGAGCTCAGATAGCAAAGACCATCCATTTAGGCTGGGGTAATATAGTGAAATCAGTTGCTTTAAAAGTAATGGAGCATATAAGTAGTTATTATAATGAATTATTTCAATCAATACATCTTAGAGCCAGCTATCCTTAAGAGAATGAGGAAGGGTAAGGAAAAGAAGGTATAATGTGCCCCTGAAGGAAGAAACAGGAAGCTTTTTCAACATGCTTTGCAGCTGCCAAGTTAAGTGCCTTGCAAGGAATAGCGAAAGTTAGAAATTACTCCTAGAATGAGAGCAGATAGGTTTTAAAAGGACAGATTTACTCGATGTTTGTGGAAGGAAGATAGTGACCTAACATGGGCTGGAGTTCATGGAGACAGGATTTAACTGAGAAGACTGAAGTTGTGCTGACAGAAATTAAATTTATATGGGATTTAGCTTGGAGGAGGGACAGAAGACACAGAATTATTTTCTGTTCAAGTAGATATATGTAATTAGCAAGTAAAGAAAGTGTCAGGGAAACTGTTCAAGTCCTGCGGGCACTTACACTGCATACTACTGCTATCCAAACTATTTGTGGCTGATAGATCCAGCGAATTAGGCCTCTGTGCTCTTCTAGTCTGGGTCTGCCCAGGATTTCTCGCTACATTCTGGATACTGACTGTAGCTGTGTCTTGCACTGGACAGGGATTACTGTTGTTGTTATTGGCATTTGTTCGGCCATTCTCCAGTGGTCGCTCTCTCCTGTCTACCAGGCGGTCCAGAACGCCTTCATCATGGCCAACCTGCTGCTCCCGCCTCAACAAGGGTTCGTGCTCATCAGGGCTTGAATTAATATTCAGCCGACTATCCTCTCCACTGAACTGGTTCTGAAGCATTTCCTGGGCCCTCTGTGCTACTGAACTGGTTGTCTGGCCCGACGGCACCGTCCCATTGGCATACTGGGTTGTGCCAGCATGAGAGTTTATGCCGTGGCTTCTCCCAGCCACTCCGTTCATGGTAACCGTCACAACGTGAGGTTCTGCAGCATTGATAGTGTTCATCTTGGCAACACCTGTTTCCACTTGCTTCAAGTTTGATTTGTGCTTGCCACCAAATTTTAGCCGTGGCTCCTTTGTTGAGTTTTTGGTGTTTAGGGGGAGGCTAGTAGGCCTCTTCGGAAGGTTCTGTTGCTTGGGTAGAGGATAGACCTGAGCAGATGGGACATCTGGAATCAAACATGCTTGACCATTGCCAGCTTGTGTGAAGTCCTGTTGTCCTGTCACCTCTACCGCAAGTTTTATCAGCGGATAAAGCAAGCTGGAACTAGTGCTGCTGAGTGGATCTGGCCCACTAAACTGCTTAAGTGAATGCTCCATCAGATTCTCATCAGAGCTTTCTTTCAGGTTCTTATCCACTTCTTTTGGATCCAATTTATTTGTCTCCAAGTCCTCCTCTGTCAGCTGCAGACAAACAGGGGTGGGCCCACCTGGCTGCATGACATTTGTAGTATGTAAGTTTGTTTCATCCGAATAAGGCATTTCGGATATGGTGGTCATGCCAGTGCTAGGAGTGAGGCCAGTTGTATTGGTGGTGGTAGTATTGGTGGACAAACTGGTGACACTCGTCTCAGGACTAGGGATGCGAGCTTGTGCTTGTTGCCGCTCGTAGTTAATGGAGTTTCTGTTCTTTTCCCCTGAAGTCAATGGTGTAGTGGACATTGAGTGTTCAGAAGAAATGTTCTTCACTATGCTGTCAGTGTGGTGGATTGAATCTTCAATGTAGGAAGAGGAAGAGTAATCTGGATATGGCCTTATCTTTGATACACGCCTATGATGTGACAGATTCCTTTAAGAAAAAATAAGTGATATTAAGATCATGGATGTAAAAACCACCTCATACTATAAAGCCTCTCATTTAAGAGAGCTGAATGTCTTTCTGTTTCTTTTCATGCATAAACTAAGGACAGATACAGTACAAACAGATCCTTCAGTAACCTTAAAAAATTCTGGGTAGCAGAAAATTGCTTTTACTAGGACAGCAATTTTGTCATGAATGTTACTGATACAACTAAGTCAGATAACAGTAATTCTCTTCTATTTGTCCAATACGCTGTTTGTCCAGTTCACTCCTAAGGTACTGCTCTAGTTGCAGAGAAGTGATGCTGAAGGAGGGCAACAAGAATTCAACACACAGAAGGGAGAAAGTGATGCTGGGAAAAAGTCACAAGGTCCTAAACCATGAAAAATCCGCTATTTTAACGATTTAGATATTCTATGATTTGAACAATTTTTTTCATTAGAATAAACACTGCCACACACAGCAACATTACTCTTCTCTCAAATCCAGGTCTCTACTGTATACTGTTAAGCACTAATGTCAGTTCTCGCTCCCTCTGGATCAACATATAAGAAGAGAATGCACAGCATCTCTCTCACTGGGGTCAGAATAACGATGACTTAAGCGATGGCCCTGCAGTTCTTCAACTGAAAAGCTACAGGCTTGAGACTTGGTGATTTCCTGAGCTCGTACTGCCTGCAAATTCACAGTTTTTAGGAGAACATTTTAAATAGAAGTTTTACACATCATTTAGCAAGAGTCCTTTAAAGACAATTCATTGTCACTTCGTATCTTTGCAAGCATGTTTGGACAGTTTGCCCAAGTTCAGTTTGAAAGGCCCCTCTGTGAGAAGCACAGTTGTTTACATAAAAGCTGCCTGAATTCTGGGGACACGTAAGGAAATCTGAAGAGCGCAAGCAATCAGAATCATGTCATCCAGTACCCATATGCAGACTAGCTCAGGTAACACACACCCACGTCACGGGTGCAGAAACGTTAAGCTAGCAGCATGCCCTAGCTTCCTTCCTGGAGTGAGCTGAGCATTGCGTTGGGCTTTCGTTGCTGACTAAAACCAAATGTTTTCACTTCTTACCGCTCATTTTGCATGGCAGTTGACATAGGGTTGACTGTTGGACTAACTGATTTATTTCTCTCCCAAATCATCATGAGTTCTGCCATCCTCTCCTCCGCACACTGTGCTGTTAGTCGAGCTTCAGCATCTTGATCCCAACAGTCTTCAATTGTTTCTTTTAGCGACCTTACAGCCTGCCAGGAGACAAAGAAACAAAAACCCTTTATCTTAAATTACTTTCCCTTTATATTGCGCTTCTAATTTACTGTTTTATGACACCATTGTATATGCACAAAACCAGTCACAAGCTGGTGAGAAAGAGAAATGGAAGACACAAAATTTAATTCAAAACTAGTTTACCCTAAAAACAGCAATATGCAGGACTAATATCCACGTACCTCACACACACGCATCAACTAGGAATATAATTATTTAGGAAAAGCTACATTCACCATTGTCCATAAAACCTTCAGCCAGTGCTCGCTGATGTCTGCATGCTCAGCTCACTCTCCCTTGCCGTATGAAAGCTGTGTACTAAAGACTGATGACAATCTGGAAATGCTGTCATTGTTATCCCCTCAATTCAGCTAACGGTCCCTGCCCTGTATGCAAAATAACACAGCCTTGCTCATTTCGTCATGGCTTTTCTTCCTTTTTCCAATACTGTAACATCCAAACGCCTCATAAATATCAGTGAATTTGTCTGCGCTACGGGAGGAGATTATTGCTGCCCTTGTTTTACAGATGGAGAAACAGAAGCAGACACGCTTTCCAGGGATCACACTGTGGGGTGAATGGTGCAGTCAGAATTAGTACTCAGGACCTCCAAAACGTGCTGCCATATGGTCAGAGATCTGGAGAGGAGACAGCTGAAATTACGAGCACTGAACACTTCTGCTTCCACTGCATCCAAAGTACAAAAACCAGGCAGACGTTTATCAGCCCCTGCTGCCAATCTATGGCCCGTGGACAAGCCACGGTTTGCCAGAACCTCTCACACCTACAGCCCAGCTTTAACCTCTCCAGCACCAATGAGTGTGCATCGCCCCAGCTGGGCGCTGAGGCCCCTGACTGCCTCTGTGCCAGAGCTGCCCTGTTCGCTTCTGGCAGGGAAAGGCAGGACGCGCTCTGCACGCCGGCCAAGAGCTCCTCGCCCACAGAGCGGGCTCCTGGCATCGCCTGCATCTGGCCAGTCACTCCTGCTTCACGATGCAGCTACGGCTGCTCAGGTGGGGACAAGCTCCCGCACAACCAAACCCTTATTCTCCTTTCCCACAGCGGATCGAAGAGGGGCGAAGCAGCTACATGCCTCTTAGCTGAGGGACATGAGTCCAAAAGCACCCTCAGGGACAATGACAGGATAGCGTACTGGATCCATTTTCTCTCCCAGAATAAAAAGCCTTCATTCGGCTGTTAGGACTTGATTTAGCCACAATTTAGATGCATCTAAGTCAGTGGACACCCTAATCTCCCGTCTTGTCCCTCTGTAAGAGTCTCCCCTACAGGTTTCACCAGCAGTAAATTTAACCAGTGTTTAATTTAGTATTTCTCTCTTCTAGCAGATCTTTACCTTTTGATGTTTTAAGGATCATGAAAGGAGCACAGTGATGACTGTACAGATACTTAACAAATCTGAAGTCCTAGAGCTTCACATTTACCACAGTAATGTGTTTTCTATTAACTTCAGGTTCACAGATATCCATACTAAAATGCGCTATTTAGAAGTTCTAGCACTCATAAAAAAGACAGAAGACGCAGGAAATCTGCATTACTCTATTAATATCCTTCATTCCTGACCTTTGAAGTCAAGCTTGGGCCCTGCTTTGACTTTAGCAAATGACACAAAAATGGTCCTAACAGCTCAGTTTATAGCCCCTGAATTATTTTATGCACATCATCTGCTCAGATTGTTGACTTACACTGTGAAAAACAATACTGCTAAGCAAGGTCTGTATCGTAATGCATATGTTCAAGAAGCAAACTGAGACTGCATAGGTAACCATAAATTTAGGATTCTGAATATTTTGAGTGCCTTAATTATGTGACCTAAAAAACCCCCATTGCTTTTATTTTTATTTCACAAATGAAAAGGGCAAGAGTTATAACCCAACATGTCAGAGTAGCTTTAAATAACAGACAAAAGTCTTTTATCCCATGTATTAGACACAGAAAGTTAGGACCTGGGTCCAGGGTGAGGTTGTCTGGAGCTTAGTTTTCTACAGTATCTCCCCTAAAGCGCTCATTCAGTTGTTATCCCACGCTGGCACAGGATGGAGTAGGTTGTTTGATACACAAGAGAACTGCAGATTGTTTATTTCTTATTCTTTTTTCTTAAAGCAATGGTATAGGTCCATCCTTACAGCTGGACTTATCATCATCATCATTATTTTGAATTAAAAAAAAAATAGTAGACAACTCATAGAATGTTTTAGGCAGTTTAAATATAGGGATCATTACTAGCTCAGTGTCTAATCATGCTGGAGTCTATCAGCTTGTTAGAACAAAATTAACATTTAAAACGGCAGTCTGCAAAACAAAACAAACCTTCTTGAACTGTTTCAGTTATAACTGTCTTCAAAACCAGCTGTCAAGCTTGGTTCTTCCAACACTGCATTTGCCAACATGGCTACAGTTAAAACAGCTGCTTCTTGATTTCCTATATAATTTGGGCGTGGATTTTTTCTTTTTTCTCTCCCCCTCCCCTGAGTGGCTGGCCAAAACTGTGTAATAAAAGAACCTCTCTATGAAGCTCTCAACTGAGTTACAACATGTTTTACAACAGTGTTAATACTGGAGGCTATGCTCCTCTCTGAAAATGGCTTCATACATATTTACAAGTACCAGCATAGATGAGGCCTTAGGCTGCCCATTATCTGCACAGTAGCTACACACTTATCAACTAGCAAAGTCTCTGAAGATTCAAAGGCGTAATGTCAGTAAGGAAATAACTAGAATTATCTTTTTAAATAAGAGTCAAATATTGAGCGCACCCTCAGCAAGTTTGCTGATGACACCCAGCTGTGTGGCGCGGTCGACAGACTGGAGGGAAGGGATGCCATCCAGAGGGACCTGGGCAGGTTTGAGGAGTGGGTCCATGCGAACCCCACGAAGTTCAACAAGGCCAAGGGCAGGGTCCTGCACCTGGGTGGGGGCAATCCCAAGCACAAATACAGGCTGGGTGGAGAAAGGATTGAGAGCAGCCCTGAGGAGAAGGTCTTGGGGGCGTGGGTTGATGAGAAGCTCAACGTGACCTGGCAAGGTGCGCTCACAGCCCAGAAAGCCAACCGCATCAAAAGAAGCGTGGCCAGCAGGGCAAGGAAGGTGATCCTGACCCTCTACTCCGCACGGGTGAGACCCCACCTGGATTACTGCATCCAGCTCTGGGGGCCCCAACATAAGAAGGACATGGACCTGTTGGAGCGAGTCCAGAGAAGGGACACAAAGATGATCAGAGGGCTGGAGCACCTCTCCTGTGAAGACAGGCTGAGAGAGTTTTGGCGGTTCAGCCTGGAGAAGAGAAGGCTCCAGGGAGACCTTTACAGCGGTCTTTCCGCACTTAAAGGGGGCCTATAGGAAAGATGGGGAGGGACTCCTTAACAGGGAGTGTAGTGATAAGATGAGGAGTAATGGTTTTAAACTGAAAGAGGACAACATTTAGATTAGATTTTAGGAAGAAATTCTTTACTATGAGGGTGGTGAGGCACTAGAACAGCTTGTCCAGGGAGGCTGTGGAAGCCCCATCCCTGGAAGTGTTCAAGGCCAGGCTGGATGGGGCTTTGAGCAGCCTGGTCTAGTGGGAGGTGTCCCTGCCCAGGGCAGGGGGCTGGAACAGGATGATCTTTAAGGTCCCTTCCAACTCTAACCATTCTATGATTCTATGTCATTTTCATAGTCACAATCAAGCTATTTTAGCTTAAACAAGTTACCATGTATCAGGTGGAATGCAGTAACTGTTCGCATTTCACTTCACTTGTAATAAAAGGCAAACAAACCCCCCCAAGCTAAGGGGATTCGTGTTACCTCGCCTTTGCTGCAGATGAAAGCAAGCACACAGACTCCTACCAGAGTTCAGCTGACTTGCTGTAACTTGTTGGCCTGCAGCAGTAAGCAAGGCTCTAAGCCATAGCTATACTAATTCAAAACAACAAACAACATTACTATGTTTATAGTCTTGAAAATAAAAATGGTAGATCAAATGAAGCCATATAAAATTTCTAATGTAGTTATAATGAAATGATTGCTAGAAGCCGTAGCCTCTGCAAATTCTGAGGACTATACAACTTCAGAAAAGTTTACTGCAGTGTTTACAGATTTTAGCTTTGGAAGAGTATATTTACACTTTTGTCAACTATTTCAGGGTGTTATTAGTACATAAGATGTCCAAAAGGCACTGAATGCCTTTATATTTCCATCCAGCATACAGAGAACATATATGCACTTCACGCATTACGCTACAGATACTGTCTAACAATTAATATAACAAGTTATCTTCTGTGCATCCAATAATAATCACAGTATTAATCACAGTACTTTTCATTAAAAGAAATCTAGCTTTCATGTCAATGGCTTTTTAAAAACTAGTTCAATATTTAAGGAGTCCAGACAGAAGCAGGTCCCAATCCTTAAAATACTAACAAAAATAAAATAATAAAAAAAACCACAAAAAAGACTTTTTCAAAAATTGCTCTTAAGAAATAAGTACACTCTATAGCTGGTTAAATGATTGTTTCTTTGAAAATATTCTATCTCACCAGGCTGTTCTCCTTCCATGCTTCTGGGAATTTTGGTCTTTGCTTCTCTCTAGACACCAAGACTTGCATATCTTCAAAAGTGGGATGGTTTCCGACTTCTGTCTGGAAAGCCATCTGGTACTCTGGCACAGATTCCCCTGTTAGCAAAAGAAAGAAAGAAAACCATCACAGATTAAAAGGCAGAGCAAGGGTTTTCAGGTGATGAAAGGTAGTATCAAAGTTGCTGTCTATCGAGATGTTCTCCACTTTCCTCTAAAGTCTAACTTCACATAAAAAGCGGAATTAACTGCAAATGAATTAAGTGTTGTTCATCAGCCTCTCAAAGGACAGCATCTTCAAACTTGGCTGGTTGAGTGGCACATTCAGAATGTCTTAGAGCCTGAGGATGACACCTAATTTCTGTGAAATGCTGCTGACTGAATATATTCATGTACTTCATCTGGGAGGAAGCCCAGTGAGATTGCAAGTCCTTGCACATGAAGGCAGCCGTTTGACTACAGGGAGAATGCTGCACGTCAGATTAACTCTATATGCTGTGTTTTGGGAAGAAGATGGTGGTTGTGACACAATCTCATGTGTTAAAAGTCTACTTCCTCTTGTTTTATGTTACAGGTATGGAGGATTTCCCTTAATTTTCAATGTCACTAGCATAAATACAAGTATGATTGACTACCATAAATAAAAGTATGACTGACTACATTAAATCACATCCATTCCTTCACAAAGAAAGTCTGGAAGACACTTCAGGCACTTTTATCAGTTTTAAGAACTGAAAGTACTGCCTTTGCCATCAGCCCAACTCACAGTGTTTGTAAACTCTGGACAATAAAAATAATAATGCTCAAATTGCATTTACCATGAGACCCACAAACTGCTTAAACAGGTAATGTTAAGTCTTTCAGCACGAACCATACTTCACACTGCACCGACACATACAATCCACTGTATTGACAACAATCATCTTGAACGCTAGATGGCACCGACTTAATGGCAAAAACAATTGAGAAAATTATTTCCCTTTACTTAAAAAAACTATGGCTAGGTGGTAGCTGTGGTCTACTAATGTTTTTTCCAGTTCTTTCAGTTACCTGGGAAGAGGTCTGTACATCTCATAAATATCTCCCAGTAGATCAGGCCTAGCGCATACATATCTACTTGTTTCAAAGCAGATTCACAGTCCCTCAAGTTCACTGCTCCTTCAAGCACTTCTGGGGCCATATAGCGGATTGTACCGACCTGGAAAAACATAAAATCAAAGCTTCAAATCAGGAAACAATTTCCAAATTAAATTTATTATGGACATTCTTTTCTTTTAGTACCCTACTTTGCTTGGTATTTTCTACAGTTAAGGGAAATGTAGTTGTCGTCTTCTGTCCTCAGCTTCTTACCAGGAGCCTAGTTATAATAAACTCCTTCCCCTACTCTGTCACTTTTTTGTATGTACCAAAACAAAATAATTTTGTCCCTTACTCACATGTTCCCATGTTCTCAGTGTTCTCATATGCAGTGTGATACAGCAGGAATGTTTCTGGTTTGTTTGTTTGTTTGTTTTTTCTCTGAAATTACTCTGTTAAACACCAAGGTACTTGTCATAATGGAAGAGGATGCTCCTGAACAAGGAACTCTCTATTCCTGGACTGTCAGCAAAGCACTCCCCAACATCTTCCATGGTCAAGGGTTATTAACAGCCTTAGAAGACACCTATACATTTCCACTAGGAAATAGGTGAGATTACAGCAATCACTCATCAGCGCTTGTAGGACAGTATTTTGTCACAGAACTATTCCACATCCTTGCATTTTAAACTGGTTTCCCTGTTCTTTGTTCAATAAGGGGAGATCTAAAAAGAGGACCTGGGCACTAGGCATTATTAATGTAGCACTTGCTTTCTAAGGGAAGGTGATTAGCACCATGAAACACATTCTTTGTATTAAATGTAAAGGTTTTCTGTAGAAATACAAAGACGACAAATACACTCAACCAATTAGGGACTTTCATTCCTTGTTTAAAGTAGTCTCACTGTATTTCAGTAGCCTACATTCAGGTAACAGTGTATCTATGCTTATACAAAAAGAAAACAACAACAAAAACCCCACTCTCTGAATCACAGCATCATAAAAAAGAAAGCTTAAGAAATCAGTTTCTTCCTTCTGCCCAGAATCCATTCTAACCCACTCCTAGCAGATGTTTTCCCAATCTGTTCCTTAAATTCATATAATGATGCAAATTCTACACAGCATTTCTCAGCAGTCCATTCCAGACGTTGGCTGCCTTCTACAGACTAGAAAGGTTTCTTCAAAATTAACCTCAATTTTCCCTCCTACAACATAATTCCATTACCTCTTGTCCTATCCGCACTGAATGCAAACAGTTTATTCCTTTCTCTTTGTAGCAGCTGTTTACATGTTTGAAGGCCTGTCCCTGTCTTTACTTCCTTAAACAACCCTCATTCTTTCATCTTCTCCCATAAGGTACTTTTTCAAGCATCCCCTGTTATTTGGTGCATGTCTTTTCCACATGCATTTACTCTCCCAGATGAACCCATTTAAAGTCCAGAAAATTGCAGATGACACACAGAGAAATGGTTGTAAGGAGTAAAATAGGTTATGTCACCATTTCGGAAAAATTAAAACCAAAACCCACTGAAGAATGTTTGGTCTTCAGTTAATACTTGCAGTACAAGACTGTAGGGACCTGTACCACATCATCGCAAACATGGAACTACCTTGCATCTTCTCGTATCTCGCACAGAAAACTTCCGTTTCCAGGGCTGCCAATCTACCACCTTTCACAATGCTAGGTTTATTTTCAAGTGTTTAAAGACTAAAATCTGTTTCTTCCTATCAAGGTTTCAGCCACTTCTCACCTGTATTGCAGCAATTCTCCCTTACAGTAACGTTATCACCTTGTAACAACAAAACCAACTATTTCTTAGTGTTATTTCCATACTAATTTGTCTTCCTTGATACACTGGCTTATCTTCATTTGTACTTACCTCACTAATGGCTGCATTATCTTCCTCACCTGGGCGTACCAGTCTGTTTCCAGTTAACTTCATGGAGAGTCCAAAATCGCTAATTACACATGTTCCATCATTCTTTACCAGTACGTTGCGGCTGTTCAAGTCACGATGGGATATTGCAGGTTTGTAATGGTCTATTTGGACATACGGAAGTGCTTGTTATTATTTGAGCAGTTCTACTGTTTGGCAAAATGAGAGAACCTCATTATGTCTGCTCAGTTATTATAAACAGAAAATCAACTTATCTTTTAGAAAGCTAACATTTTTGCTTCTTTATAATGAGCTCCACAGTATGCTATCTATAGAAAACTGACTGGCATTCAGAGTTTCACTGTATCTATACATTATATTAGCCTACTGCTATATACAGTTTTAGTGTTTGCCAATAAGCTTCTTTCCAAGGGATATTTCAGCATGATTTTGGCAGGGGAGATACCATGTACTTAAGCACAGACCTCCTGCCACAGCCACTCCAAATGCTCGCTCTCATATCCACACTCCTGTGTGAAATACGGCACCAACTATTTACATGATGATTGGTTTGGAACCTATTCAGAAGATATGTAGACAATATTATTCTGGAGAGTCTGAACATGTTCATCTTGCAAGGGATCTGATCTTTTCCAAAGAATTATCTCAGCTGTTCCTAGTTCATATGCAATTTATTTTGTTAGTAAAGCAGCCAGCACGATAGAACCAGTTTTACTGTAGAATTTATTCTACTCCCTGAGTCCCTTCCTAGCATTCACAGACCAGCCTATGGCTGTCTCTTCTTTATGACGGAAGGTTTACACAATTTCTGGCTGCTGATGGACACACCTGTCTGCACATTTTGAAATGATGAAGTTAAGATGATAGCTGCAGTTTCAATGGCACATCGGAATACTGATTTAGGTATTTTCAGCCTTGCATTTTTAACAGCATCTTCAGTTGTCATTCTTTGCTAGAGATGACGCTTAGCATTTGAGATATATAGTTTGGAATTTTAATCCAAACATTAGCAGCTTAACATAGAATAAGCATTATCACCCTTATATGACTGCCTTATATTTTGCAGCCTGATAACATCACAGATCTCAGGATATCTGCTTTATAATCATGATACTTCAGCTGCTGAAATGCTGTCTGAAGCATGCAAGCAGAGATATAAATCAATATGTTGTCACATCCGGCGCTCTAATAAAACACTAGAAGTCCAGCAGTATCATTTGTACACAGCAAAGACTAGTCCCACACCCTTAGACAAAAATTAAGAGATATGACAAATAAAACTACAGTGGAGTTAGAAGATGTAATTATTTCTCTTTGCGTATACAGTTCACACACAAACTACAAATGGCTTTGGTGATTTGTGTCTGAACTGCACAAACAAACAGAGCACCCCATCTGTTTGCTCTCTGATAGACAGACCCCCAGCGCTCCAGGTCTTCAGTCATCTGTTGCTGTGATACCGCAGCACTGCACAGCTCTGCTGCCGCCTCCTGCCTTTCTCTGGGGCTCTGCTGGCTCCTGCTCCGTGTTTTCACACAAGCGTCACAGACGCAGCCCACGACATGGGATTGTTCAGAAGGAAAGAACGTATCACAAGTTCTGAGCAATCTCGATTTGCATTCACCATTTCCTACTTACCGTACTGTCCCAGAGAAAAAAGAAAGGCAGGAAACTACCATCTGATAGAAATTAAGAGTATCTTGAACATCCTGGCATCCCTTCCTGACCTTACCTCCTCGAGGTAGCTCCGTGTGCAGGTACGCCAAGCCCCTAGTTATAGAGTGTGCCAAACGACACGAGCTGACCCAGTCACTTGTGTGGAGACTCAAATATTTGCACAAAGAACCCTAAAAAACAGAACAAAACCAAAAACAACAAAACACAAACCCATAAATACTGGATTAAAACCATTTCCCAGTTCAATAACTCAAAATCTTTAGGAGAGTCAGTTTTATCCATTGCTTCTGAAAGGTGTAATACTGCAAATTTTCTGTGTTCACCCAAATGTTCTAAACCACAAGATTGGGCCAAAGTTTCATTAATTTCTAGTGCTGCCATTTGCTTTATCTAAAGAAGGGGAACAGAAAATTTATCACAAAATAACAGGGACTGCCTTTAGGAATAATGATATTAATTATAAAACCAAAGCACAGCATACGCTTGATTTATTCTTTGAGAAAGTCTTGTTGAACAACAGAAGAAAGGTAACTGCAGACATAATAGCCTGGGTTACTCAATAGCGGTCTTTAAACCTTTAGCACTTAAAGAAAAATACTCAACATCTCTCGATGGCATCTCCCCTGTTAAACTCTATTTATATATCAAAAGAAAATAAACCCAAAGGCAATTCAGAATAGGAGCAAGTCCACACGCACCGAAAAACAGGAAAAAAGAATGTCATGTTCATCTTTTCTTGAAAGAGAAGTTACATGTGAAGTATGGGTGATTTTTAAGTCGTTTGTGGTGGAATCTCCAAGACAACCAGAAGGGTGTCAATGATGATACTGAAATATTCTAGAAACTGAGACGGCTCTCTGAAATAAGAGCCAGATCCTGCAAACTATGGCACCTTTGAGCAGTTTTTATGCACGCAGCCCCAGTGACAATATGCTCAGTTCAAACAAACTAAATCCCCATGCACGAAGAACGAGTTGTCCAGCTGTCTCTGCATGCCTATTACAATATAATGTTTATGTCCCAGCTCAAGAAGGACAGGGAACTGCTGGAGAGGGTGCAGCATAGGGCTACAAAGACAATTAGGAGACTGGAACACCTCTCTTATGAAGTAAGAGAATCCACCTAAAAATGAGTTAAAGAATTTTTTTTTTTAATTTGTTTAAAGCTTTTTAGGAAATACAAACATTTTTATTAGCTTCCAACTGCCAGAAACCTGGGTGCAGTAATGGATCTTCTTAGCTCAGTGGGTTGAGATTCCAGCCCATTCTAGCGGAGGCCACAGTTATGTTGTCATGGTGTGACTGGGAAACACTCGCTGTATAAAGATCTCAAACCAACTTCAAGATCTTTCGGCTGCAGAGCTTGCTAGCCACCAGGTATTTTTTAAGCTGGCTGTGTGTTGTGTTCTTATGCTTTTAGTGAAGTTCAATATAAATAATAAACCAGGAAAATTTGTAGTCAAAATTTTGATATATATATACATATATATATTTGCAATTGAGATTATTCTTGTCAGTCATGAGTTACACGTTAAATTGGGGACATTTGTTCTGATTATGACTTTTGATAAAACATGGTTTTCTCTATTATGTGTTTTACAACAATTTTTTTGTTGTTCTATAAAGACAGGAGTGTCTGACTACTGGGGGGACGATTCTTACTCACTGCTTATTCACCTGTCACACCTCAGAGTACCATCAGAACACCATGTTGATTGATAAGTACCTGTATCTTTCCTTTTATTAATTGCTCACCCACTTTCCTCGCTCTGAAAGCATGTTTAGATAATAACACACTTTGAGTCATACCCATCCATCTTGCTTTCACTGAGGCAACACCAAGAGCAATGCTCTGGTTTGTGTGTTCCTATTTCCAAGAAGGAAAGTATTTCGAGGAGAATGATGTTCGGATGGGAAGTATTTCACCTGCACATCTTGTATGGGTTACTCCTTATTGAAATAAGATTTATGGCTCTGGTTTGAACACTGCAATTCCCTTTTAGTAGGGCTTTTCCAGCAGGGTTCCTTCTCTGCTGTTGGCTCCCCATACAGCAGAGCATCTGCTCACTGAATTAAGGATCACACTGTGCATTAATTACACCTACTGTGCACTTTTTCCAGTGACTTCCAAGCCACCAGTGGATTGATTTTAGACTAATACTGCTGTTCTTAATACCATATTGAGAAAGAACCTGCTAATATGATGTCATAAGCCTCATCTGTGCATGTAATCAGATTGTTAACAGATCCTGTTTATATAAGCAACAAGACACAATTTTCCATCAAATTACATCTCAGCTGAAAATCCTTTCATTCAAGAAAACAGCAAAACCAGATCACCTGTTAAGACAGTTATGCTATGCCCTCCCAGGAGCAGAATACTCACTTGATTTCACTTAACTCAATTAGTTGAAAATAAACCTCCTCTGCCAGAGCAGGCCAGAGCTGATGTGTTTTGCCCATGTCCATCTGGAATAGGCACGATTGAGCTTTTTCTATGATCGTTTCTACTCTCTGCAATCTCTTCTTAGAGGCCCATCTCTTATAAGCTGACATGATCAAGTGTGCTCTCACTTAACATTTTCAGTTAAGATACTCTTCATATATTTGTGAAGTGCTATGTTGCCTTAAAATTGCATATATATTTAGGTATTTATATACACCTATGCATTTAACTTTCAACACAAGCATATATGTAGAGACTAAAACAACCTAAGACAGGCCATCGTTACTGCTGTTTATTACTGCTCTGTTTCTTTTTCCTACTTGAATAAGCAGCTTTTGTCCTACTGTCCCCATAACAAATCAGGCTTCAGCCATCAACTGTACACACTGGAGGAAATACAATATGAGTTCACTTACTTGAGACCAAAAAGCTCATTAAGAAAATTATTTAACTGAACAGTTAAAGTCTTTTCCCATCCACAAGGAAAAAAACCCAAACATTCAAGATAAATTGTGAAATGCAATTTTTTTTGCATTTTCATATACATAACCCCCATATACATTACATTTTACAATTTTTCGTGAAAACAATTCGCATTTATGTTGTGTATTTTTTAAAATACTTTTTGTTTCTCTGCACGTGTACACACCCAAACACAGCGTCAGGAACTCAAATTAACGAATTTGAGGGATGTCAGCATTCAGTTAGCTAAGGAGATTTGAAGACATGGTTTGCAAAGTCAGGCTGCCTTCTTAACACTTGTCCTACATCATCAATATATGGTACAGCAAAATAAATACGGTATGGCACAGAAAGCTTTAAAGAAGATAATAGGATAAAAAGCCAACACGATTTACGGTACCACAAACCAGTTTGACAACAATATTGGATCTATAATGTTTCATTGTAAAAAACCCCACTGTTTACAGCTGAGTGAGGTCATAACTATGGTAATAGAAATATGTCTTAAAACTAAGAAGTTTTAAATTTATTCAATTATTTTAAGTAAAAACAACTCTTCAAACTCTGTCCTTGAATATCGCACAGCTGACTAAAAAAAACCTGCACCATAACCAAGAGCAAATACTGCAACTAAGAACTTGTAAGACTACATTTAGTAGCATTAACTGGGAAATCTTAAAGGGTATTACAGTAACCCCCAATAAGGTTCATTAAAATTGTAATTTATATGGATTATTTTTACATTACTCTGCAAGAAGCAGCAATGAAAAACGCAGCAAATGCTAAAGTACATCCTTTTTATGTGGCTATTCTTAGGAATCTAAACCAATCCAATTGATTTCTTTGAAGCACTTACATTGGGGTAATACTCCATCACCAATAAATATTCCATACGGCCGTCTGCAGTGAATCTCTCATCCCCCACAATGAAGCGGGCGATGTTGTCATGTTCCATCAGTGGAATCCTGTAAATGTTCCTCTCATTGACAAAGTTCTGACGATTAGCAAAAGAAAACACTTTCACAGCAACTGGACGTTCATCTAGGGAGCCTTTATACACTGCTCCATATCGTCCCCGGCCAATCAACTGCAAAAAAATGTAAATAATTAGTTCACTAAATCATAAATGAAGACAAAATCCAAGTTTTCAGTCTACAAAGACTGAACACCAGCTTTTATACTGACTTACACGATAAAAAATAGTGCATATAGTGAATATTTTGTATTGAAAACCAGAATTAGAATGCTGTCATGAAAGCTATTTTGGAGCTGGAAACCTTAGCACAGGCCAACTTAGATCTTACTAAATTGATCTATAGCCTGAATACCCAGTAAATAAATCATAAATAGTCTACTCAGCCATTTTCTATATGGAATCAATAACATCCATGTGTTTTGTGCTGCTAGTTATCTTATTGAACTTTTGCCTACTAAACACTTATAGCTTTTCAGTGATCAATTTTAATTGACTCCAGAGATCACAGACATTAAGATAAACATTTTAGGTTTAGGACAGCTTTATAAGCTGTACCTTTTAGGTTAGCAGTAACAATATGTGCATTTTAGTGCAAAACAGACACCAGAAGAGGCAAACAGGTTTTAACAGAAAGGAATAATTAATTCCTTACTACCTGTGAATCTTTATTCTAGCCCCCACTATGTTAGACCGTCTTCATAGAATGGCCTTTCCCATCTCCATAGCAACTGGACAAAGATGCAATCTCTTCTCTAAATCAAAACGTAGGACTACCTTCAGGAAGAGTCCTAGTTTCCAAAGCACAAAAAATTCTAACTACATAAGAATGTAAGCACCTATTTTGTTCAAATAATTTTCGGGAAGACCTAGACATGAAACTCTAAGTATTTCATGGACCAGTATCTTTTTACTTTTTAAATACTTACAAATGGAGGAGGAATGGAAAGCACAAGGGATTACAAAAGTAATGCTTCTAAAGATGATAAAATTGTCTAACAGCAAAGTTTTCAACAATAAAGTACCATTTAACAGACCGTTTCTTAGTCCTTCCACGTCAGTGGATTGTAAAGTGGCAGTGAGTCCCCTTCAATGTACAAAGCCAGAATGTATTCTACCCACAGAGATGTGAAAAGGCAAGCATAGGGTAAGACAATTTGTTCTGAAACACCCTGTGAGTGGGGGTGAGGAGTCAGCTTCTTAGATTTAAGAAAGAGGGCAGAAGACCCCACAGCAGATCTCCCCACCAACAAAGTCAATGCACATCAGTAGAAGTAATTTCATCTGGGGTTTCGCGCACTTCTTCAATACTCTTGGAAACTCTGCCTCAAGTACTTTTTTGTTTGCAGAAGGCACCCAAGCTTCTTTGCTGGTTAGTCTCCTGTCACCGTCTGCCCAGACCACGCTGCAGTGGGGACTACATGTCTGCAGCCTGCATCTCTCGGTGTGATTTCCATCGGGCAAAAAGAATAGTACCACTCTCTGAAGCTCTCTCAGCCTTTCCACTGATACATTTCTGGCTAAAAGCTTTTACACATTCCGTAAGTTCTATCAAACATACCAATTGCAAGTATAACATTTTGCAGTTTTTTGATGATGCATCTAATACCAAGCTGAGTAGAAAGTTCTGGTTGGCCTCTAGTTGCCATGGAGATGGAGAGTACCCCACTGTGAAGAAGGACTGTACATAAATGCACCACTACCAAAATATACCATCCTATCTGCAGTAAATTCTATATTCCAATAGTGTTACTAAAGCATTTCAGATGACTGTGGTGGGATACTGCACTTAAAGTGATCAGTATCAAGCAAAAAGATGTATCTTTTGATGCAATGCTGAAATACAGAACACTCCGATTTCCCCCATTACCTCCCAGTGTTTAGTACTTCTCAAGGTAAAACATGTTCTAGCTAATACCAGCAATATCACTAACAAAACCAGGCAAAATGTAACTGCTGTAACCATTTCTTTTTTTTTTTTTTTTTTTCTTTTTCAACACTGATTGAGAAGAAAACATTACAGGAGCACTGACACGTTTATTTCTGTAACTATACCTGGGAGATGACATGACCACAAGTGTTACATTGAATAAAAATGAAGATTAAGAAACAGAGTTGAGCATTCACCTCCAACAACTTTAGATTATCCAGATCCAATGAGGGCTCTGATGCTGCTGCCTCCATCATGTTCATACTGTGCAAACCTTGTTTACGGTCTCCTGTGAAAGGGGGTGGGGAGGGAATCAGACAGTTTCCTTTTTTTGTCATGCTACAAGTGAAAACAATACAGCTTACCTGGGACTTGGCAGAAATACGTATTGTAGGTAAGGACATAACAAATAAAAAGGAATCCTGTAAAATTTTCTGAGTCAGCAAAATCAGCAGTGAAGGTGCTGATAGCTCCAAACTTAAGGCTGCCGGCTACGCTACTATTTTGATAATTGAATGTCACTGGCAGTAACTATAAAGCATGTTCAAAACCTCATGTAAACTGTGTTGAGCAGAGGATTTGTTGAAGAAAAATGGGTCCCAAAATGCCAACTTAAAGAAATTATAAATCTCTCTGAACTGTTATGAAAGGGCTATTACCATAAACTGTCAGAGAGGAGAAGGAGCGTTATGTACAAACACATAATAGGGACTAGACGACTAGAAGACATAAGTATAACTTTGAGAAATAGTCAAAAGAACAATTTAAAAAAAAAGAGAAAAAAAGGATTGTCAAACCCTACCTGCAAGCATCCTGTATCCAAAGAACAGAGCAGCAATCAAAACAGCCAGTACAGACACAGATGCAAGGACAATAACTATAGTCTCATCTCGATGAAAAGAATGAGAAGAATCTGAAAGAAAACAAGATGAAGACTCTTTAATTGTAAAATTGAAAGAATCAGCACTGTAAAACATGTAATTGTTATTACAACAATGAGGAAAAAAATTGTGCTCTGCATTGTAAGACATCGCACTAAACTCTTTTTCCTCTGAAAATCTAGGGATGGAAAAAGAGCTGATCAGCTCAAACACAGCTGAGTGCACATTCATGGGCAGCTTTTCCCAGTCCCCCCCTGCCACTGTAGAGAGAGGCACCAACAGCAGAAAGTGAATCTTCTTTCCAGCTGGCAAAGTTCAGCCCAGCCATGCAAGGCCAAGCTGATGCAGTCCTGCTCTGCTACCTGTGCCTTAATCCAGTCTCCTGGTAGAAATCAGCTCTGTAACCATCACAAGGGGGTTTAAAATTATTTTTCCCAGAATGAAAATCTCAAAAAAGTTTGCTAATAATGCTGCAAATGTGATGAATAATGAGTGTTTTGTATTCAAGCATCTACAGCATATATTAGACACAAGTCCATTTGTGCAAATATTTCAAAATACTTTGAGGTTTTGATTTTTTTTGTGTGTCAGCGCTCAGATAATTTTTAGCATAATTCTCACTCCTTAATTCACAAAAAGACAGAGACATCTCCACAGACTGCAGGAGAGTACCAAGAAACCTGAAACAGTAAAACACTAAACAAACTTAAATAACTAGTTTTACTGAGACTTTTTAAAAATAACATTTGATTTTTGTCAAAATGTAAGTATCTTGCTGTTTCCTTTTTTTTTTTCCCCAGAGGGAGAAAAGGTTTTAATGAAAAACTTTGTTAGTATCTTGAATAGTTAGCCTAATGCTTCTCCACATCAGACCCTAGTCTCGCTTCTTGCAGGCATATAAAAATTCAGCCACTTTAATATAAGAATTTATTACTGCAGATACTCCTCTGATGTCAGAATCACTGGAATGTGGCACTACAAGACCTCATTTACTTTGGCTTCAAAATCAAGTTTGGGAACTATGTTGAAACTTGTCTTATATATTGCTAAAAGTACTCCTTAAAAGACTGTAATGAGGCCTAACTATGCTAAAACCACAAAATACAAAATGCACACAAGGCTTAAACATTGTGTAAATTTTTAGGTGAGACTGGAATACAATTTATCCCAGTCCACACTAGCTGAATAAACTGACAAATTCACTTGGCTTGAACTGCACTTAAAAGGAATTAAACATGATTCATTTATTCCAATTCCCAGTGCGGACAGACACAAGAGAACCAGATAAGAAGAGAAAGCAAATATAAAAGACAACAGCTTCCATTTTTACATAACCATAATAGTAAGAGGAAATAATAAAAAGCTGGTAAAATAAAATACAAGAGAGCGTTTCAGCTGTGATAGAAGTATGTGAAACATCACCCACCAAAAATAACATGCAGCTCTTATCTGTAAACCCTTCAAAAAAGGGGGAGCTTGTGATAATTATGACACCACCAAATTTACGTTTATTCAAAATCAACAGAAATACCATCACTACTGGTTTGGGTAAAGTAAGTTTCAGTAAGAAAATAAGTTACTGCCACAGAGAGCTCTGCTGTGGAATAAGAGTTGTGACTTCCATTGCAAGGAGATTAAAAAATACATGTTACAATTCCCATTTAAATTATTAATTCAAAACATATACATACGTAACGTATATCAACATCATAAAGGAAACGGTTGCACCATACAAAGCTATATGAAATATTACTGATGATTGCTGAATGATTGCTGGCAGGGAAATGGTAATTTTGACTTCTGTATGTTTGTGAATGGATTTTACATTTTACTGGCTTATCTTTTAAAATATATATTAAATGTGGTGGGTTTTTTGCATCAGCTCAAGACAGCTCCTAGCATGTACTAGGAAAATGCAGGTTTTGAGGGGCTGAGCTTTTTGCTGTCATCTCAGCTGTATTTCCTTTAACCCTGCAACCTTCCCATTGCTAACTACGCAGCAATCACTTCCACCACTGTTCGCCAAATGCTATCTAAAGCCAAGTCGGATTGTTTTGCTTCAGTTCTTCTTACAAGCAAAGGGTTAACATGCCTCCATCGTGGGGCCCTGTGCCCTGGAACAGGATTTTGCTGCTCCTCTGCTCCTAGCAGTGCCCAAGGCACATCCCAGAAGAGGGTTAGTCACCAGCTCTGGCTGCATTGGCACACTTGCTCTTTCTCCCCTTAGAAGCTTGTGAATAGCGGCATTATGCAGGCTGGAGAGCTACTAGAAAATCTCCAAATAACACCGTTTTGTGCTGATCAGCAGTAGGAAAACATGCAGAGAAAAAGGATCCTTGCTTCCTCGTTCCTTGATGGACCATCATCTCTGGGGGCTTTTTTGTCTTTAGTGAGTATCTGTGCAAGCACCAGGTAGCTTTAAAGAACTTCCTTGGCCCTCAACAGGAAAGAGCAATTTAATTTTTTTTTTAGGCAGAGTTGTTTCTTAACAAATCTTAGATTGGCTTATCTTGAACCAATTTTTAATTCCTATAAACATTTTAAAACAACGTCAACATTCCAACAGCCAAGTCAGTCCTACAGTGTGAGTTACTATTGTCAGGTTGTTGAGCAACATTTATAAATTTAAGAATAAATACAAATTCCTTAAGTGTAACTGAACATCTCAATGAGTGGTAACGTGCAGCTCAAAACAATATGAGTGGGTAACCCGTTGCATATGATGGACAGTCATTTCCAGCAAATTTACTACCTTTTACATCTAAATCTGTATAAAAAGACAAGCACAAAACAAACAAAATGACAAAAAGCCCAGATGACCCCCATAACCCCACAAAAAGTATTATTTCTATCTGCCCTTTACCTGCTTTGTATGACTAATCACCTTTGATGTCAGATTATCAGTCTTTCTTAAACAGAACAAAAAGCATACGTCACCTACTGACCCAGTTTTAAAACCTTTTAAAACTTAACAAGACTCTTATTAACTAATTCTTTTTTTTTAATCCCTGTCTTTCTTTAGATACATTTCATCTTTAGCCTTTTACACCAGCTGCTGACTTGCCTTTAGATGTCTAGATGAGAAATGTTAGCAAAGCCAAAACTAGATAGGAACTCTCAAGGCATCTGCAGAGGTTCACGTTTCCTCTTTTATCTGCTTTTAAGTAAAATAATACATCTTATATATATATGTATACACATGTACAAGCCATATTTCTCTTGGTATTATCTGGAGATGCATTTTAACTAACCAAACCCCATCAGTGTGGGTCAATAATGTAATTACTGACCTTTAAGGAACACACTTTTAAAATAAGAATGTAAAATACACACATTTACAAATTTATTTTCATGGTTTTTTCCATGAATTTATAATCCTGTCTGAAACAACCACAACGCCTTAAGATTAGGAAATTCAATACAAAACTTTATTTGATATTACACTTCCTATCAGTAGCTCCAGATGCATCATAGAGCAAAGACAAAATTTTCTGAAGTAAGACTTTGTTGGTCTGAAGCTGTTAACAAATCCATCCACAAACCAGCAGATTCTGCTTTTAAAGTTTATTTACAATGACAAGACACCTCCCCTACAGCTTCAGTATTTTTTCGTGTCACAGTGCAAACTGACTTTAAGCATGCATAACTACTATTCAACAATCTCATTGGCATTTTTGGGATCATTGCCAGTATTTGGGTATTTCTTTAATGACAAATATGAAATGAACAGAAAATGAGTTGTCCAACATGAGCTTCAGACTGGGAACACAGGTATCTCAGTATTACTCACAACCCAATGTATGGCACAAAAAACCTCACACCATACGATCAGAAGGATTAGCTGCAGACTCTAGAAAATCCAATGATTAAGGAGTTGACTGCTGAGCCAAATTCTACCTACACTTGCACGCAGAAGATACCGTCAAAGCTTCCTCAAGTTTAGGTTATTGTAACTGCAAGCAAAGGTTAGCACAGTTGCTTGTTTCACTGCTATTTATATGCCAGATTTTTATTTCCTGCTTCCACTTAGGCTCCCTGTTCTAAACAAAGAACTGCCCAAACAAAAAATTAAACCCAACAGAAACTGTCGTAAGGCCCAAAACACCTTAACAGCCAACTTCTTATCCCATTTGGAATAGAAAGGGAGAGGAGCGCTTACAGGGCTACCAACTCCTCAAGCAGCAGCCTGAGCGTGCCTTTGCGAAGGCACCCAGCACGTACACACTTCTGGTTGTAATTCTGATACCAGTCAACATTTTTTCTGAAGTCCACCAATCCCATCACAAAGAAATACCACAGCAAACAGTATAAGTTGTTGGTTTGGATTGTTTTAATAAGAAAAAGAAACAAAGCATGACTCATTAAAACAGAGATGACCTCCTTCTGGCTGGGGAGCAGCTGGTAACCAACAAACCACCGTTCCCAGAAGAGTCCTGACCTCACCATCAATAAAGAGCTTGTTTTTGGGTTCCAAAAACCCGAGTACAACAGCTCCTGTGTACGGAGAGAATTTCGTCAAAGGTACACACAAATAATCGAGAATGTCCTTCAGAGCAAACTGTGAAGGGGAACACTTCTCGCACTCAGAACTGAGTCATCTGGCCAAACCCAGCCCTGCCCTTCGGATACTTCCTGCAGGCACTTCTGCCACATTAGGGATTTCTCTCTCTTCTCTCAGGCATCACTGCTATAATAGTTTCCAAACACTTATACAATATCTTTAGTAAATTAATTTTTAAAAATTAAGCTCTCCTATTGCCACACATGGAGGTTGTCTATTGCTGCCCTCCTAACCTTCCCCAGGAATGACACAGAACAAAGAGTGCTGACGCTGCTAACAGCATCATGAGAAATAATATTTTTCCTTCAAATTAACTTTTCCACTAAAAACATAAGCTTGTAACATTAATTAATGCAAAAGTATTCCAATCTGTGCCTACGCTTGAGAAAGTTTCTTCTTTCATTTCTCAGTAATTTAACTTTCAAAAATGAAAGCCTCTTTTGCATGCTTCCTGTTTCTGTACTTTAAAATTGGCGTTTATCCTATTATCAAAGAACGTTTTGAGAAATCAGAGAAAACTGAGACAAAACCAGGTAATAACACCCAATGCCAAAAGAGTCTGTAAACATATAGAACTCTTCCCTGGCCGCCAGAAAGAGGATGTGCCCTTCCTGTATCTTCCTTTCCCATCAGCAAATACTGTGAAACCTGCAGACAGCTGTCCCCTTAGTTCCCCCCACCCCAACAGGTCTTCCCTCTGCGGCCGCTCCAGGTAAAGCATCAGCTAACCCACCACTGCCAACACTACTGCGTCAGTTCGAGCACCAAAATCTGTGCTGTGAAGGTAAAATATTCCAGCCTGGTTGACGAACTGTGAGGAACCCGTGCAGAGTTTTCACATTTCCTACTTCACCGTTCAGCAGACTGTTGCCCCTGATACTATTACTGAAATTACAAGGTATGAAATACTTGGAATGGGAAATGAGGAGAAGGAAGGACAGCCTCCTCCTTAGAGCAGCTGAAAGCTGTCCTGGAAACTCCTCTCTACCATTATACCAAAGGTGCTACACCACGATGTCCAAAGAGCTCCCTGAAGATCACTGTTATGATGAGACATCTTAAGGCGGTCATGAGAAAAGGCAGGGAGTGTTATCCATGTTGAAAAACCAGGAATCCCACAGGGAAAAATTTGATTGTATAATTAAAGGCTGTGTCACAACACAAACACACACAAGGAGATGGCCTTAAAACCATGCAAGCAACGATGTTGTTTCCTTCTGAACTTTAAATGTTTGAATATGAAACATTAGGCTTTGAAATGTTGTTTCAGTGCTATATATTTATATGGGAGTGATCATATAATAAAGGACATTTGCACATAAATTTTCACCAGATCTCTATATTGCTATTAAAGCTTTTCATTCCATTTTAGAAATCTGCCTACACTTCACGTAAATGACTCACAGCTGTATCTGTCACACAGTAGTAAATAATGCTAGAAAATATATGTGTGTATTTAAGTTTAGATAAGCATCGTATAAAAACGTTTTAGAGAAACATACAATTATTCTAGATAATGAAAATCAGTTTTAAAAGTAATTGCCTATGTTCTCACAGAATTTCTGATAACAATACACCAGGAGCCAAGTGGTCTTACAGCTGCTAAGTACCAAAATATTAATATTTATTTAAATTACCATATCACCAAGTAAGTAGCAATGTTAATCTCCAACAAATAAGGAAAACACCATCCTTTAACCTTCACAGCACAACAGCAACATCTGATTCTTCAAAACAACTACAGCTGTATGGACTCTGATCAAAGTCAGTAAAATTACACAGAGACTCAAAGATCTGCCCATAGAGATCTCTTTAAAAAGAAGCAGAGTCTTCACGCCACCCTACAACTATTTCTTTGATGTGATAGATTCAATATGTTCATGGCCAATGTGTTGCAGAAGTTGCTTTTCCATTAAGGAAGCTTAACGACACTGAGGGTGAGATCAGAAGCATGAGGGAAACCT
The DNA here is from genome assembly GCA_013400135.1 of Rhinoptilus africanus. NCBI lineage: Eukaryota > Metazoa > Chordata > Aves > Charadriiformes > Glareolidae > Rhinoptilus > Rhinoptilus africanus. Next base: position 340,037 of record VXBO01004505.1, on the reverse strand, counting down.
TACGGTTCAGTCACCCAGGCAGCGCGAGATGGGAGGCTGATGGCTTTGGGGAAACATGGCCTTCAGCTGCAGACGACTGCAAATATGCTCTGCAGATTGGGAAAGAGACTTTTCAAGTATAATTAATTCTACTTGCTTTTAAAGTCGCATTTCTTTTCACAGCGGCCCTGTACAACTTTCATGATAGTGATAAGATCTCGGTCCTTTAAAAAAACATACAATTAGCAATCTTTTCCAAGGGCCTACAGATCTCAATCACAGTCTGTTTATCTGTTCCGTCTACACATAGCTTATATCAAACATGTCCTAGGAATCTCCCACAAAGTGTAAAATAAGCCCTCATCCCTTACTGCATTCTAGCAGTGCATTCCAACCAAACCAAAACACCTCATCAGGTCTTTTTTTCTCCTCTTTTCTGGAGAATAATCAACATTTCTTTCCACCCAACTGACGACTATCTCATTCCTGATCCACTGTCCCGCAGCAAGAGAGTTCAGTCTTCATCACGCTAGAGCAAACGACAAGAAAGCCTCCAATACAAACACTATACCAAAACCACTCCAACTATTTCAAGTAAATCCTAAATTCATTCCGTGCAGGGAAGACATTGTGAAAGAAAAAAAAAATTAGTAGAGGACTTGTAATGAAGAAATAAGAATCCCAACCACAAAGTCTTCTACACCCATTTAACTAAATGCATTTAACCCACATTTTTAGTTAAGCTGGAACTACAAGATCAGAATACCTTTAAGTTAACACTCTACAGACCTTTACAATGAATTCCAGCAGGAGCTACTGTCTTTTTTCCATTAAACCTGTGCATAGCTGAGAATGACAAAAGGAAAAATCCCAGCATGTCCCAAACATTTGCTGTTCACCTAAGCTTTTATAGGTACATGTTTTAAAAGAACTATTATCCTAACTCTGATTTATGAGCCCATACATTTCAAGTGCGGCTGCATCCTTCTGTAAGCGCTTGATAAATTATTAATAAAATTAAAATCCACGTCCAAATTTTTCATAATAGGATAGTATAAAATCTAAATATCTGATACTAATTAATGTGACCACCTTCAGTACTGAAACCAAAGCTAAGGTAAGGAACACTATTTCACTGGAATGCACAATGAACTCAGCAAGAAAACTTCTGTGGAAGATGACTGAGCTCTCGGTACTCACGCAGATGAAAAGCACAACGGGAACGGTATTTTTTGTGGAACATGGTGCAACATTCTTTAACAAAATAATCCTGCCAACCAGTAACCCTAAGGCAATTTTCTTCCATAACTGAAAACGGATGTTTTCCCTGGACTTAAGAGCAAATCCCTGGTTTCTAGACTATTAGCTTAAAAGAAGGTGAAAATTTGCACTTATTTTCAATCATTCCATTATTTGAAGAAAAGATAGTCACCAGTATGTAACCATGTTGCGCTTAACATCATTGTAGTTCATTGATTTTAACTTTCTACATAAAATCTTATATACTTATTGTCATGAAGTGTCCTTTTATGATGCATCTTTTTGTATTTTTCTCCACATCAGGAGAGCTAAAATTTTAATGCATTTTTCACATAATCGGATCGCTGTATGGAACCTATAAGAAAGCACCAGACTCTCACGAGACTTGCAGTGACATCATGACCTGGCAACGATGCATCGCAGATGCCGTCTGCCTCCTCAGAGAACGTCTCAAACATCATACAGCTTGGGCTGTAAAATTTATTTTCCATCACATGCTCCAGAGGAATCCTGCTACAGCTAGAAGTCAGTCATTTGTGATGGCAGAGTTTCAGCGGGCAGATTTCTCGTTAAAAACCTGCTGTCAGAAAAGGCAGTTTGGATTTACGCTTTCTGGGCTTTGTTTGGAAGAGGAGGCTCCCCCGCTGACCGATGGTCCGAGGGGTGGAATCCCTTCCTACGCCTCTCTCCTCCTGCGGGGTACCAGCTGCCACCAAGCACCTGATCCGGAGCCAGGCTGTGGATATTAGATTCAGCTTTTTTGTTTGTTTTGAAAACTGAAGGCTGCACTGACACATGAAACCTAAAAATTAAGCGTGTGTGGTAATTTCTTTGGCAGAGAAGTGGGTTACGCAATCCCTAACGGCTCGCTCTTTGATGACTACACACAGAGAGGTGAATTAGCAGCTTGTCACGTTTGTACAGGAGCAATTCCTGAGCTGACAAAAACCCAACACAACTTCCCTAGATTCTGCCTTTTCTTCTGTGACTTCAGGCATCTTAAGTGTAATTTCTAACACTACTGAATAGATCCGTGTAATCATGATGCATGTAAAACGAATAGCAATTCAAAAATAAACCCAAATTTAGATTATTTTTCTGAAGTTCCCTGTATACTGAATAAATACCTGGTTACTACAGAGATAACATAAACACCTTGCTTCTATAGCCTAACTGCATTTGAGTACACCTCTACCTTGCCTTCAAGCTTACTGGAAAGCTAATTCAGGCACTTAACCACATACTGGGCATGACATCTATATTGAAATAGAAGTCAAAAAAATGTTTTTTTAATAAAAAGGCTGAAAAACACATTTACATTATCCCCTTATATTGATCTTGGACCAACGGGTCTTCCTCCTTATCAAACTCGATGGTAACACCAGCTTTAACATAATGGCACTCTTCCAGCGTCTGTAAAAACACTGGATCAAAAAACGATGCATGTGCTGCAATGGAAAAAAATGAGTACTTCAGAAAGCCTCTTTAAAGCTATTTTAAGATATTTTAAATCCAACAGGCTCAACAGCTAAATATTTCATGTTTGTAATGTTCCCAGGCACTAAAAATAGAGCCCAAAAAATGACATCAAAACACTAACATGCTTATTTTTATATGGGTGAGCTAATAAACCAACCCCCCCCCCCCGCAACCTCCAAATCCTTTAGAAATTAATCTCTGATCGGGCATGCCTGCATTTATCACGTCTTCAAGAGCTCCGAATCCCAGGAATGCTGCCCACCAATCGGTGGTGCTCCCCTAGCTCCTGCAAACCCACGCATGTGCCCCCTTGCCAGCAGTCTCCCCAGTGGGAAGGCTGAGCCAAGCCCAAGCAGGCGCTCGCTGGGAGCCCCCTGGAGCAGCAATGGGAGTCTCTGTTTAGGGCCACGGCTGCTCCCGCCTGCTCTGCCCGTTCCTCTGCTTCCTTGTGGGCATGTACACCGATGCTCTCTCAATAAAGCTGCATGCCTCTGACTGATGCCCAGGAATAATGTTCTCTTGTCATCCTCAGCAACAGGCAATGAAAAATTAACTGATTTCACAGACATGATTGTACGGGCTGTTTATTCCAAAATCACTTCCCTAGACATGAAATGAAGTTTGAATTATAGTACAATTTTAGGCGACTAACCTCTTCAAGTAAAAACCCAAGATCCATACAAACAGATAGGGCGAGAACAAGTTCTGACAAAACCTTTCATTATACTTCTGGTTTATGTCCAAGTACTTCAGATTTAATGTCCTAAATCAGCTTAATACTGTAATCCTCAAGTGTAATCCTCAAGTGTAGTAAATATTTTAGTACTAAACCAGCTCTTCCTACTTTTTAAATTCAAGAACATTTTTCTACACTTTGAGTACAAGTCAGTATAGCATATATTCTAGTACGTAGAAGGTTTTGTAATTTTAAATTTGAGGGCATGTGCTACAGAGCTGTGAGTTAAACCTGTCTGATGTTTTAGAAACATTCATGGTTACTAAAGACTCTGTCTAGCTAATGTCAATGCAAACACCACCCCTGGTATTCCAAAAGGTATGCATCTGCTCCAGCTCTTCCTATCATGGTTTAGAAGAACAAAGTCTAACATGAAAGTACATGTCCTGTTTTCCCATTAATCCTCACTCATACTCTCCTGTTTTCCCCAGTCATCTTCTCCACATGGCCATATAACCTCTAACTTTTACCAGATTCTCTTTTTAGGACGTCAAACATATTTTAGAAGGTTTTTGTAACTTTAAGACAATAATAATCATTACATTTCCCCATCCTCTAACATTGTACTGGTTGACCTCACCGGGTATTTCCACAAAGAAATTACTATTAGAAGGAACTGAGTGATGAAGCAGAAAGTGGGAGGTTGGGGCCAGACAAAAATCCCCCTCCTATCTTGCTCCAGTGTCGCCGAGGAACTCGCTGAACAGTTTCTTGACGCCTTCTCCTTGAGGCCTTAGGTGCTGTCATTCAGTCAGCATCGGTGTCTGTCATTCCCTCTCCCTCATCCAGCTCCCATCCAGCACAGCGCCGTCACTGAAGACACTGCTCCCCCTCTGTGTCCATGCCGGTGAGCAGAGGTAGCCAGCGGAGCAGCCGAACCTCTCCTGGTTCCTGCTAAAAGCTGTCTCTCCTCCCCAGCTCAGAGGTCTTAGCAAGGGCTATTTTCCTTTATCCCTATTCTAGCTTAGATGGAGATTCATCTGCCTTCTGGGCAGGAAGAGCATCCTTCTCAAAGACACTTCATAGATATGAGATGCAACCGTTTGGGGACATCCTTAGGTAGAATGAAATCAAGGACAGAAGAGGTTGTGGAAACCTGACAAGCCCAGCAGAGCCCTCAGGAGGAGACAGAGGCATGGCCAGCACATGGCAGGGTGGAAACTGAAACAGTGAGAATGGTCCAGCGAGGAGAAAGGCTTTAACCTCAGGAGGATCCCAGAAGGATCGATATTCTCCACTGACGCGCAGCTTCTGTTTCCAAGGCGTCAGCTGGAGTGACCTCCTTCAAACAGACAACTGCATCTTGTATGAGGACACATGAGTGCATGTGTTAAATATGTGTAATCGCATTTTTATTTTTCCTAAAGGAAAGAAAAAATTTTCCAGAACCCAAAATATAAAGCAAAGAGAAACTGGGGTTCTGCTTCTGGCTCTGATACAGAACAGCTTGATCTTAGGCAGGTTACTTCGTTTCTTTGTGCTTGATGTTAGCCAGTTATATAATGGGAAAAACAGTACCTTCCCCAACTTCAAAGGTTATTCTGATTATTTTAAAATAGCACGAAGATAAAAAAGGCAATAATGATAAATAGTAATGCTTAGCTTGCACTTATGCAAAAATCCCTCTGCAGATCTAAGCGCTTGATTCCAGATGAAATACAGACATCGTTTGATGTTCCTTTCTCGCGGCGCAAGTGCCAGCTCGAGCATCCCTTGCCTCCCACTCCCGCGTGCCCGTTCCAGGCCCGGTGCCCCGGCAGCGGTGCTGTGCACCTGCGGTTACGCCGAGCCGGGAACCCGGTACGAGAGCCAACGGGGAAGACCATGGGAAGGGAGGAAGGACAATATCTAAGGCAACACCCCTGCCAAAACAAATACACATCCATCAAGCAGGAAGGCTGGTATCAAAGCTATCAATTCGCGTTACACCGTGGGTATAATGAGAAATAGAGCTGACTTCACTTGTGTAACACGTTCTGTCTGCCCTACAGAAACAAACTTGTTTCAAACCAGGAATAAATATTTCAACATAAATCTGAATAGGTCACGGGGAGACATTTCATAATCCTATGGAACTGATTTGCTAACCATGTTGGAATCTGTGTGATTGCTAGATTAATTTCACAGATTGAATAAAACACTTTTTCATACTGAATGACACAGCTTCTGTAACTGTTCTACTTTAGAGATATTTTCAATGTAATTAAAAATTTTCTTAAATCGATCCCTGAAGTTGTCACAGCCCTGTTTTAATGACGCCGTACAATTAAACTGGAAGACTGAGATCGATATCTTCACAAGACACTTACATACACAAATACCCCAGAAATTAGAATGGGAAAAGCAGCCTTTTAAAAAATGAATACAAAGAAGGCTCCTGTCAATCTGATTTACTCAAATCCTGAGCGTACCATGAAATCCTGTTAAATGAATGGCAAAAACCTCAAGTCCCATTAAACAAATAGAAACCTTTTTTGCAAAACAACAAAATAAAATTAAACTGGAGGCTGACTCCTTCCTGACAGGTGTTCCTGCTTTAACACATCACGAAATACAAGCGGTCAGAGCCAAGCTTTTCAAATTACTCTTCTAGTTCCCAACTGGACACCTTTGAAGCATTTCTAGATTTTAGCAAAAACACTTGCCCACTAAGACACTCCAATCACTGGCTTGATTTTTTTTGCCCATCATTTTCATGCTACTCTTAAAAGAAATCAGATCTAGGAATACACAATTCTATAAGCTCCATGAAAGTGAAAATGCATAACCAGGACAAAAATGAGGATCTCCAACTGAAAGGGAAGACTTCAATCAACTTCACGCTTTCAGCCTGCACTGTAGTTCGCTGTTTGGGGTTTTTTGTTTTCCTTGCTTATCCCTTCGAACAATTCACAGGTAATCACATCGGAGCAGGTACCATCCCATTATTGTTTTAGACAAGATGTCTGTCGCCCAAGCTATTCTTTCAAAAAGGAAATCCAAGTGTGTATTTTGTAAGCATCATAGAACTTTTTACACTTTCTATTTTTCTTCTTAAACTTCCCTTTGCCATGAGATTTCAAACCCCAGAAAGGTCTGTCAGGAGCCCAGTTCACCACAATAATGTAGCAAGTTGTCAAGTACTTGAGCACATTTCTACCAAAAATGAAGTATAGCTATATTACAGCTGTAAGTTGGTAGTCAAACTCCGAAAGGCATTTGCAAGTACATATTTGCTTCTTCAAAAGAAAAAAATTGCCCTTACCTGGCAACTATTTAATTTTATAATAATCTAGAATGAAGGGAACAGCCTGCCTTCCAACCTCAATTCAGGGGCTCCATCATAATTGCCAACAGGACTTTTGGGAATAAGACACTGCTACTGACAGAAGCCATTACAATGATTAGAAATACATTAATGCAGTGAAGAAATTCATGACATGCTTCTGGCACCACTGTGGCACTGAACGTGCTAGGCTGTTCCTCAGGTCCCGCTTCAGCAGAAACCGTAAACGACTAAACGTGAGCAATAGGCTGCTAGAAGTTGTTCCAAATTTACCAGTTTAGGCTCCCCTACCAGCTCACTCATAAGTTAGCATCTAAGTGTGCAGGCATAAAATGAACATGTCTTTGATGAACATTTAGGTGGCACATGGTCTCAGCTAATTAAATATTTGGCAGTGCACTCCCCCATACTACAGGAAACTTCTGTTCCACAGCAAACGTAACATGGTGACCACACGGCCAGACTCTTACTGAATGCAGGACTGTGCTCACGCCCACCCCCAGCTCTGGGTAGTCTACTCTAGATCATAACACTACACACCAGCTCAGTGTGGGATCAAGTTCAGCAGAGCTGGGAGAAGCTATTCACTTGGTCTACTCCAGAATATTCAGTGAAATTAAGGATTCACAATTTACAAGTTTTTCCCATTAGCAAAATTTAATTATTATTGTCTTCTTAACAGATACATAACACCTCAAGACTATTACTAAAACTTTCTCCCCACAGTAGAGCTTGATGTTTTCTGTTTTAACTAAAAGAATAATTATTATTTTTTTAAATCCCATTTAACTGATCTGTATAAAACCAGGAAAAATAATGTTAGCATTTGAAATCTTAGTTGAAATCTCAAATTAGTTTAAAACCTTTCCCTTGATGCGTTCTCTTCCACTGCCGCTACACACTAAGGATTCTCCTAGTGCTGGACACCAGTCTCCTATTTAACCCTCCAAAGCTGAGCAGTGTTCGCCCGCATCTTCCCCAGCCCTCTCTCATTGCGAGTGTGACTCTTGGCGAGAGCTGCGAGGCCTGTGGAGAGCATCCCTCCCAGCGCTCGGGAGATGTGTAATGCTTTTGGCTTCCAGTCTGTATTTATTTCACCCACACACATTTTTAGTTTGCTCTCAAGATGCTATGAATGGCTCTGCAGCTGGGAGTGTCTAACGTAGGTGTGTACAGGGCTCCGCTCACCCAAACCTACGTGCGGCGGTGGACACTTCCCAGCTTCATCTGTACGGCTAATGAGCGCACGACTGATCTGCTGACTGTGCTGATGAAGGCAGAGAAGCTTGAGTAACTCTTCCAGGTCATTAAAAAACATTTTCAAAAGCCAGTTTAAATATTTTGTTATATGTTCATCTATCACTGACTTCTGGTGGTTTTCTGTGCTTTATTTCACAATAAGTTCTCATCAGGTTTTCTCTGCTTTCCCATAGCATTGCAGAGCAGCAGTGCCTGGACCTGCATTCAAAGGAAGAACATGGCCAAGTGTAATTCACTGTGGCTCCGTCAGCATCAGCCATTTTCCTTTACTCACTGCAATTATATCCTCAGAGACTAGAAATGGAGGAAAACAGAACAGTAGTTAGAATATAAACAATTCGTATTTGCTGCAGTTTAGATGTCTACATTTCAGGAGTTCATGCTGGTGTAAATGTGAGTATTTTCTCCACCTTCAGGGTTATTTTGTCTATTTTTTTGTTGGGGGGTGGTTTTGGATTTTGTTTCTTTTGGGTGGTTTTTTTTGTGTGTGCGTGTTGTTTTGATTTGTTTTTTTTAAACAGTAAAACCTCCTGTGTCAAAGGCATATTTTATATAAAAACTGTACTTGCATTTTATAACATTTGTACTAATTCATTGGGGTTTAAATATCTATTTCTGCATTCCGTATCATTACTTTTAGAATAAGTTAATGCTTTAATGGGAGAAACAGAACTACAACCAAGCAACAATGATCTTAGTGGCTCCACATAGACAGTCCAGGAATCTAGAGCACACATCAGTCGTGTATTCCTTGATACATGCCTCCAGCTTGTGAACAGATTGATAGACAGGGGTCTGAACCATCACTCAGAGACAAATGGAAAGATTTTTATTTGTCACAAGAGAAAAAAAATAAATTCACTCTCACTGCCACCGCTTCAACACTCATATTTTCTGTCCAAGCGTTAAAAAAGTAAGATGTGCTTTTATACAGGACGCAAGGACACCTTACCTTTGCTCAAAGTATATACAGTTTTGAAGTCAATATGAATGTCTGGAAGAAGGAATTTTTTGATAGTCTAAGAAAGTATTTACAGGCCTGCAAGCAGTTTCTAAATGAGCCTCATGCCCCCAACTCTAAAAGGAAGGCAAAAACCCAGGCCAAAGACAAAAGCTGTCTAATGTCAGCCACAGATACTTCAGAAACTTTTAGGAAACAGTTGGCCTAATGCCAAGAAACATATATGCAATATTTTGTAGGCTTAAACTTTAAAATAAATGCATAAAACTAGTGCTGACACACTGAATCCACCTATCTGAAACTTTCAAAGGAATTTAAAAGAATAGGATCAAAACCTCCTATTCAGTCTCAATGCAACTTGGTATCGGATGCCTGAGAAAAAGAAACCTTTCCTCAGACCTCAGAAAACATCAGATATCTCCTGCTCTAAAACAACAACAAAAAGCTAAGGCACAAGAAAAAAGGCTAAGGCAACAGTTTCACACTTCCCTCTTTCAGTATCTTCCCTTGCCCTCAGAGACCGAATTTCTAACTTCTCCCCTTTACACATAACTGTATAGCAGATGTTCTTCCATGAATCAATTTCTTATAGAAGCACGCTATACAAATGAACTGAAATAAGGTAAACCTCATAAGTTAGATTTTAAGGCTAATGAATATATCAATTTCGTTCAAATTATCAAACATGTTACAGAATAAATATCTCAGTATCCCAAAATAAAACACTGATAACCAAAACAGACTTCTGAAAAAGAAACATATGGACCATCTACATAAATCTGATGACATTCAGTATTTAGAAAGATCCATACCTATTCTGATATTGAAAGCATAGAAGCTAAAAACCCATATTCTGCAGATTTCTAACAGCTGGCATTAAAGTCAGATTTCCCGTCACAAATTCAGTCCAAATGAGAGCTGCAACAAGGGAAAGTCTCTGTCACACACAAAAATAGACACAACGCTCTGTCTCCCAGCTCCAGTGCTTAGGTATTAGTGGCCATAGCAACACAGCACCATTCATTTGATTTATTAAATACAAAACAGCGAAAATACTAATAATGAATGGTATACATCAACAATAGCTATTTCAATACACAAGGAAGGAACATTCTCAAACCTATCATGGAAAGAAAATAAAACTGCAACATGACTAGGAAGAGTAACGCCACAAAAACTTCAAGCTAAAATGAAAAGACAAAAAACCAGACTCAGTACAGGTATACAGATGTAGTTATGGATTGAGAAATTCCACTCTTTATATTTCACATAAGTCTCCTTATAACATTTTCAGGAATTCCCCTCACCCTAATCCGCCCTATTAACAACTGCAAGCTTTCTTGGTTATATTAGCAACACAAATGTAAACAGATTTTAGGTATCGACTCAAATCTCTGTTTGCTTGAAGGCCTTTCAACAGTACAGCTCCATTAATGGGAATCTTCATCAAGATTTTAGTGAATATACTGGCATCATCTCCTGTTTGAACAGCAACAATAGGAGTTATTTGGTCTTGAAAGAGACAGCTTTGAAAAAACCTCCAATTAGTGTATAACCAGGAGTACCATGACCAGGACCACACTGACGCAGTGCTTTCCTGTCTGCCTTGGTTCCCCTGGATGCTCTTTGAACTCTGTTTTTCAAGCACATGGTTTCTGTAAGCCAGAAAGCCAAAAGATCACCTCAGATCTCTGTGACTTCAAAACAGCCCCACCAGCTCAGTTCTTCAGAAATAATGGAGACATCTATAGCCAGGGTGACATGTCAGGAGCTAGATGTCCAATTATGAAACTTCACATTTAGAATTCCAGCATTAGTCACAGGTTCATAATTCAAACACCTGAGGCACTTACCCAAATTTGCCATTCACTTTATTAGTAAAAAGGACCTAAGCCTTTCTTTGTAAGGTAAACAAGTTTAATATCCTCATCCTCAGTACCCATCCACATGCAGAGATTTTGTCTGATACAGTGGAGGGAAAGAGAAAAACTACAGCTTATATCAAGAATGGCTCCTAACCTTTTTTATACACCAAACAGAAGATGCGCCAGCAACACACTTGTGAAAGCAATAAGAAGAAATCGAATCACATAAAGAACAATCATTTAGTCCACATATACAAAGATAAGCACAGACAGTCCTGAGTACAGGCTTTGACGGCACCGTCTGCAAGCCAGACCTGACCCAGCAGCCGGGCTGGTTGACATAATTCGTCTGTTTTATACACTTTCTCTAAAAGTGATTGAAGTGTTCTTAGAAATAACTTATCACATTGTTAAAAATCAAGTGTTTTATTTACCTACAGCTTGTAGGATTGTGCCAGATTGAAATATTCATTTGTGTTTTACCTCCAGACAGTGTCCTCTCTGAAAATGCGCTGTATGCTATATTATAAAGAAGCCAGAAATCAATGTTAAGTAAGGTATTGGAGTTTCAGGATCACAGTATTTTCCAGATTAAGAAAAAAAATTTACTGAAAAAGGCTCAAAAAGGAATAGTGTTTAATGACCAGCTCTGAAGAGCCAACATCTTTTAATCATCTGTTTGGACTTTCAGCCTCGTCTGAGGAAGCCAAGTTACATCGTGCTGAGCTGTGGATGCAACTCGGGCAGGACTGCAAAGCAGTTGGGCTAACAGGGGGCTAGTCTAAGTGTATGTCAGATGCCAACAACCTAAAGCTTGCTTTCTAACTTGTACCAGCTCCAAATTCGAGGGGGTAAAATGTATTGGGCAAAACCATGATATAGGATCAGATTTTTGTCATCAAGCTTAGCACATAGGACGGAACCAAGTGAGGCTTACTGAAAAGGTCTAACTAAGGAGCAAGAAAAAGACATGGAAGGTTTTCCATGATCTACATACTATTCTGCACAGACAAGCTTAATCGTACTGAACAGCCACTATCAGACCCAAGACTGATAAGCGATCTTCTGTTTTGTGCTGAACAGTTCCAGTCTCAAGTCTGCCTCTTACTATGTCAGTAGTCTGCAGACGAAGACCCTTCTCACTGTCACTACACTGGGGACACATAGAACAGGTAATGAGACTGGGGTGGGAATTTATTAGTAGTAGCTGACAGCACTTAGCAATGCTCTTTGCAGAGTTCTTGTTCCTTCTAATCTTAGCTCCATTCATTTCAAGGTTGTTAAAAAAAACCAGAGTAGAGCCATGCTAAAAATCAAGTGAGAGGAACGCTGCAAGGGTAACATCGCAGGAGAAAGATGATTATGAGGCGCAGCGTTCTCAGCAAGCCTCGCAGCTCCAGCCTGCCCAGGGAGACAGAGCTGCAGCATTTTGAAGCTGATGCCCTGTGTCAGGAGCTGCAGCAGCGGAGGAGCCCGAGCCCGGCCATTTCTGCCACTCCTGCTCACTGCAAGAAGCCTTCAGCATGACAAAACAGGGAGAGGGGGATATCAACAAAGCCGATGTGAAAACAAATGTTGTTTGAAAAAGCACAGGGACATAGACAAGTAGAACATTCCCAAAACAAACAGTGTTTTAATTCTGCTTGGTCATAACTACCATGTACAGTACCTTGGCTAATCCAGTCAGTACACTAAACCACAGCACACCAAACCANCAAACAGTGTTTTAATTCTGCTTGGTAATCACTACCTGGTGGTGTAGTCTTAACTCACTCTGAAGTGGTAAGATTTACAGCACCCAGTCTTAAAATTTATGGGGCGGGTGGAATAGTTATTAGAAGCCTATTACTACTACTACTACATCAGAAAGCCTGTCAATCCAGAATGTCCCCAAAAGCATACTGATATGTCAATCTGCCTTCCAGATAGCTCCTACCTGTTTCTTGAATTATCTGGGTTATTAAATAGCAGTGTAGGATTTGCTTAGAATAATGCTGATATTGTAAAAATTGTATACACGTATTACATTGCATATTGGAGCATCTGAATAAACACATCAATAGTATAGCATCCTTGTCTGTTCTCCGTTTTGCCCTGAGATGAAACAATTCCTTTTCTACTACCTTTTTTATTCACAGCCCAGTTTTTCACTAATGCATTCTGAAAGAGTCCCATTCTTATGAGCTGTGTCTCTATAAGGCATTCAAAATAACATCCTAATTTGCATTGTCACAACAGATATTTGCTAACTGTGACACTGAATTTATTATACAACAATATGAAAGTCAGACAATACTCAGCATTTCCAGTAAATGGAAAAAATATATTTTTGGGGTAATACAAAATATTGGTATTACCCAAAGATATGTGCAGATCTTTAAACTCTTATAAATGCATAAACTAACTATAAGCAACTAATTTCCAGCAGAGATGCAAATTAGCACCTCAAGAACCGCAGGATACAAGAACTGTGAATTACCTATTTACAGATACTAGTTGGCTTAAAATATGTTTTCACTACATTGAAGGCAGCAAAAATCACTGATATTTCAGAAGATGGATGTTTCTTTTCTTCATTCTACACCTTGAACTCAAATAAAGTATTTGCTGTGTAGTACTAAAAATATGCAGGACACTTCAAAGATGACAGAGATGCAAATTAGACAATTATATCAAATGAATAAGCTAGATGTAATGTTCACATCTACCTGAAGAATTGAGATCTCTAAGGACTCTAAAGCAAAATATCTTTATCCCTCTAAAACAAAGCGCAGTTATAGCTCTAGCACTCCACAAACACAGTATTGCAACGTGAAGATAAAGATAAAATCCCACCTTGCATCCAAAAAGCTCTTTTTTATATTCCAACAGACTTTTAAAAAGAATTTTCCAAAGTTTCTTGTTCTCAGACCTCCGGGTCATAACACAGTATTAATTCCTGCTGGCACAGCTTTACACTTTCCTCGTACAGCTCTCCTATCAAGTGCGCTCCAAACAGCAGTTTGACAAAGCAACAGGCAATGTAGTCATAAAAAACCCAAGGGGTTTTCTTGGTAAAAATAATATTTGAAATGTTTCTCCTTTTTCAAATAAACATGTTTGTCCTTATTTCATTTAATACATTTTTTAACATTTTGTGGGTTTGGTGCATAACAGAAATTTTAAAACATTTCCAAAACATTTAAATCTCAGTGCAAGTAAAACACTCCAATTTCATCTTCCTAATTAAATGCTTCTGTGAGACTAAGAATTTACATGTACAGTTTCCTGTCTAAGTAGGCTTTGCCTTCACAGCTAACATTTCATATTCAGACTCCAATTGTACATCAAAGCTTTACTTTTAAATTCAGTAAAGATGCAAGTTTAATCTCAGAAGACTATGATGCCTTAGAAGTTAAAACATTAAGTGCTGCTACCAACAATCTTTAGGAGATTCTGCTTTTGATATACCCAATTCTAATGAGAATCACTGAACTAAAGTTACCCAACAAGCATTACCAGTTATCTTGGGTGACTTGCAAAACCTTCCACTGACTCTACAGAAACTAAGACTTTCACTTGAATTTCTGTATAACCTTCTACACTAATTGCTTTAATACTTTGCTCCCTGCAACAAACTTTCTTTTCTACTTTTTATCCCACACATTAACCTACAATACTATCACCTTTCCCTCAGTTGCAACAACACAAGAAATAGCCTTAATTAGCACACGTTTCCAAAATGTTATCACTATTTGTAGCAATGTGTACCCTGTGTCACAACCCCCTCTGCAGTTAATTCATTTCCTGCAACCAAACAAACAACAAAAAATAAATAATACAAGAATTTCTTTTAAACATGCATTAAATTTCAGACAGAAAGGCAACTGAAGGTTCAAAAAAAATACACACTTGTCAATAGCTGGCCAAAAATCCAGAATATTTCCTCATTAGGTCTGTATCTTAAAGAATTATTCCCATGAAAAACACACTTTTTGTTTTTCCCCTCTATTAGGTGCTCCGCATATAATCTTTTTTTAGCAGAGATACATCTATATCTCCTTTAGCAGTTCAGCATCTTCGCTTTCTACAGTGCCCTAAAATAACTTCCTGAAAGGCACAGTATCATCCTCTTGCACCACTGAACTGCCTCAAAGTCAACTGTCTTACTATTTTCTCCCCTGCCTTATACTATAGTGAAGGTACATTAATGACATATAATCTCTTCACTGAAGGGAAGACGTGCCTGACTCCCTGTCATTTCAAGGGTGCAAGTTTTAATCCTCGTGTGGATCAGTCCTGCCTCCATCTTTCAAGACAGAAGATCTGCCACCTTGCAAAGGTTTGTAATTTCCCCTTTGCTATACATCCAAATCACTTGGAAAAAAAAATATAGCGCAAGTAAGGAAAGATGCTTATTTACAGAGCGTTTCCTTAGATAAGGCAGATCAGAAGCGAAGGACCAGCTCTAACATGGGCTACAAACTCAGCTGATCAGGTACTGCAAGCAGAGCCCAGCTGAAGTAAATTACTTTCAATGATTAATTAATATTGGACCCTACTCTCTGGAAAAAAAGCATTTCAAAATAACAACAAAGTGAGCAGGGTTACAACTTTCCAAAATTAGCCTGACATCATCTAATTGAACTTCAGTGAGAGTTAAGATTGGGCCATGTGCCCACAGCAACACGAGTCTAGCTGCTGCCTATCAAAAGCAAAAGTTAATTGAAAATTTTCTATTACCACTAATCCAACCCAGCCACGTGCATTAATAATTACTTTCTCTTTTTTTTTTTTTAAGGTAGCTTTCCTCAAAATTTCCACAGAATTCTGTGAGCACTTAAAGACAGACTTTTATATCTGTATTTTATATACATAGCAAGGCTGACAAAGAAACGCCAGGATGATACACTGAAAGATAAACATGTCTATCTGTTTTAGAATGAAGAAATAATGACTTCCTTCACTGTTTGAGACAGTTTCTTTATATCCTAATCTTAGTGTTCTAATATACTTTTCTAAATCCTCTAAAAATTGCAGCCACCATTTTTTTCTATGAGGAGAAAACCCTATACCATTTCAACAATAATATCTACCAGTAATGCACAACTGTTGCTGCCAGGTATTTTTTATATATATATATCATGAGAATACATCACCTGTCATACAATAACATATTCTTAACACTCAGCTGCTGTAATTTATTTGCAGCGCCAGGAATGCAGCCTTGAGGAAAAAAAAATAATAATTAAAAATGGTTTTGTTGCTTTCATCTTGATGTTATTTTAATGTGAATGTTTCATTACAGTAATATATCTATGACCAATGAATGAAATCATTTACCTCTTTAGCTACTTAAATTCTATTTAAATGGCCATTATGAATGATTGTAGAACTAATGAATTGTCTTCAAAACAGTCTCAGAATTTAGGAAACATTTTGTAGACATAAGAGGCAGATATTTAACAAGTCTCAAAATAAACATTTGACAAAGCTGACAGAGCAAACACACATCTCAAAACATTTACCCAGGCAGCCAATGTTGGCCCTTTTTAGGTTGGGTTAATGGGTATATAAACATACTGGCTGAAGTTAAGATGGATTTTTTTTTTGGTCAATTGTTTGTGAAAGTAGAAGATGGAAGAATAATGAATCTATCCATGAGCGATTCAGCAAAGCATAAAAAAAGCCTATTTTTCCCCCAAAGCGCAAGCTTAGATTGAGGATGAGAGGTTGTTTTTGAACTTCTGCATTTCAGTAGCTGCAAACTCCACAGGCAAATCTTCAGGTCTAAAATAAACACCCTTCTCCAGCCTCTACTTCTCCTGGCATCAGGAAACAGCTATCTGAATCTCTGCATTTTTAATACCTCCAGACTACGCCCTATCCTACAGCATTTGCAAAACTCTAGCTGGAGGGACTAGCAACCAACAACTACCGAAATCTGCCCGGATTATTTTTAAGATAGAAAAGAAGAATATTATGACTACTCAGCTGTACAATTGTTTTAAATTACCAGCTGCAGTAAAAAGCAGTAAGGATTAAATTTAAGGTTTCAAGAACCTGTTTGTCCTTAATCTTATTTTACATTTTTTTAAGTTTTGTTATAAGATAGGATGGATTTCTTATATTTATGCCCTGAACAAATATGAACAAAAAAGTATTCCATTCTGCACAGGTATGGGTTGAAGGATAAACATGTTTTGACACCCTAAAAGACAACAGTGACATAAAAATTGTTATATTTAAGAGAATTTCTGTATTTTATGACAACAATGATTCTGTTATATTCCAAGATGTATTAGGCTCTTAATTAACTTACGTGTAGTCTTGAATAATTTATAGTCTAGCTACACCTTTCAGTATACCACTGTTAAGTGTCCTACAAAAAATTGTAACCAAAATCATGTAAAGTAATTTTTGTATTCCTCCCTTATCTTTCTGGATGGATTTAGCTCAAGAATCTAATGATATTCTGCTGTTTCCACAGACCCTTCATATAGCTGCAAGGAAATATTTTTAAAAGAACACCTACAACTTTTCTTAATAATGAAGTTTTCAATTGACTAGGTTCCTCAGTAGCATTTTCAGGTTTTGTTAGTTTTTAAACTACAGTTGAATTTCCACTTGTTATTCCATGAACTTTTTATTCGGGGTGATTTTTCTGGAAATCAGCAGAAAAACATTTACAAATACTTAACTGTTAACTGTTGTCTTAATTCAACAGGCTTCACATAATTAACCATACACTAGCCACACCTGCTTTGGTATTTACAGGATCATAAATACAGTTCTAGGAGGCCACGTACCTTACTTTCTGTCATTCAAGAACTATTTGATGTACAACATTTTTAATGCCTTATCAAAAATACAGACAAAATAGTGCTCTTGCAGTTCATGGCCTATACTGAAAGGACCTTTTGCAGAAGATTTCCCACGTGACTGTGACTTTTTCGATTTCATGATCTAAAAGGTATAGTAAAGTACATAGAATGGTTTGGGTTGGAATAGACCTTAAAGATCATCCTGTTCCAGCCCCCCTGCCCTGGACAGGGACACCTCCCACTAGACCAGGCTGCTCAAAGCCCCATCCAGCCTGGCCTTGAACACTTCCAGGGATGGGGCATCCACAGCTTCTCTGGGCAACCTGTGCCAGTGCCTCACCACCCTCAGAGTGAAAAATTTCTTACTAATACCTAATCTAAATCTCCCCTCTTTCAGTTTAAAACCATTACCCCTACATAGCAACAGTCTGTGCAGTTGAGCTTACTACTGTCCTTAAACCATACTGACAATTTTAATAGAACGGCTGGAAAAGCGCTGAAATAAGGTATCGAGTAGGTAATTCAAAGCTTCCCAACAGTTCCATAAAAACTTAACTTTGCCAAAGTGAGAATTCTGTCTTCAATGTTGAGGTGGCAAAACTAAATCTTACAGCATCAAAATAGGTTCTAGAAGGAGTCAAGAGGGCTGGAAAAGGGACCGTGGAGACTGCAGTGTCTGGAATGGGGGTCAGGAATGTTGCAGGAGTCTGTGAGCTGCAGCCTCCCTCTATTTTCATCCTTCCAGCTTCCTCAAACATCCTCTGCCTCCACAGTGCTGCGGGTGTACAGGATTTACACTGCCCCATTGCTGTTGGATGCAGCAGCAGCAGAGCTTGACACATAAAAACACCAGAGTGGCAAATGAGGCCATCCTTGCTGCTGGAACGGCCAATCTCCATCTCCTCACTTCGTCAAAGCAGGCAGACAACTGTGCTAGGCAGCAACCTACTTTGCTTATGCTTATGCCTAAAGCCAAATTTGCGTATTATGAAAATGGAAGATGACACAGTAACACAAAACAGTTTGAGTCAGTAGAAATGCATGCTGCAGCACTCAATTACTGGGTGAATTAAGGACTGTGTTACAAATTCAATTTTTTTTTCCTCCTCACTTTGCAAGTCAAGCTAGATCTTTCAGTATTAAAAATCTCACTTAAAAAATACTTGAAGATCTTATCAACCAATAACTGAATTAATTCAGCTTGTAATTTCTACCCTTGGAAGAGCACGAGCACAGGTAATTTTGTAGGAACAAAATTACCTATTTTGGGGGGACAGAAAGGGCCAACAAATTACCTTTATGCCTTTCTTCCCCTCGTGTCTAAATCAGTACTAACTCCAGTCACATTTGGGGAGCCCCCAGTTAGATGGCTATTACCAGTCATTGCACAATGCAAAGCTCAGACACTGATTCCAAATGGCAATTGTTTGCTGGTTCTACAAATAGTATTATCAGCCAAAAGGCACCATGTCTTATCAAATTTCTTTATCCATTTGTACCATATGCACTTTCCCAGTAAAAGTTTGCCTTTTTTTTTCAGCATGCCAAGCCCTCATTTTGACCCAAATTGATAACAAAGACTCTATCCTGCATCTACTTTTGAAAGTATCAGTATCTTCACTGTCTTAAGAGTTTAAATTAATTCAAATAATATAATTCCTAAATACAAACTATTCTTTTTGCATTCCATAGCTGTAAATACTATCCAGTTAAATACATCTTCATTTCACAAATGAAAAAAAATCATCTAACATTGATAAAGGATTCCTGACATACAGAAACAGTTATACCACCATTTACATATTTGCCTCTATTCAATTTCTCTTTCACAATTCTTATTTAGAAAAGGCTATCCAAATGTTTAGATTAGGCCACTAACTCAGCTTCTTTACAGGTTCTTAATTCTTGGAAACAGCAGAACAGTGTGTCTGCTTCTAATATTACTTCTGTAATAGGAGGTTAAGGGGTGTGATCCCTTGATTTGGATCCATATGCTATGTTGATTTTAGAATAAATAACAGATAATTAATCTGGAAAAAACCTACATTGCTCAAACTAGTACTCTTTGATAGTTATGCCAAAGTTAATCTCTACCAGAGATATGCAAAAGAAAGAAGCCGAATTTCAAAGCACCGTAAGACTGTTGGAGAGAATCTCAACAGCCTAAGACCGGTTCTACCACTCAAAGCTATCTGTGAGCCATGACTGAATAGACAGGCCAGATTTGGTATCGTAATGTTAACGAATTTACTGGCCTGTTTTCAACAGAAGTCTGAATCCTTCTGTATATCCCCGCAGGCTTCTGAAGTTGGGCATCCAAATACCAAAGCACCCAAGATTAGAGACCATTTTGGAAAACGTAATCTGCATTCAGCAGTTGCCTATGGAAACAGTGCTCTCATAAGCATTTAACTCATTCTTTGCAGAGCACTATGGAATATGTAAACGTGACAAACATATGGAGGAGCTCTCTTCTGTTTGCCATTTCTGTTGCATATAAATAGAAAGGTCACAGGTTTTGCATTTTACAGCACCATGAAAGAAGGATCTTTCTCTAAATTATTTAAACCATGAAACGACAGAGATGGAAATGTGTGACTTACTGTAAGGTGTTGTATCAGTAGGATCAGGAGGTGGAAAATTTTCTGTGAAGTTGACATTACACAAGTCCGTACTACAGCAGCAGAAGCGATATGTTCCATTCTGAATCAAGGAAGGGGTGGTTGTAACTATACACTCCTCAAAATGACACTCTTGTGGGTCTCCTATATGAGACCAGCAACCTGTAAAAAGAGACAAATTAAAGAACCTTTTTAAAGGAGGCATAAAATTAATTCCATTGCATGGACAATTAAATACACCTATAGAAATCCATATATTGCCTGATTAAATCTTATGGAGTGGGGTGAAAACAGCAATCATAATTTGCTTGTCAAAATCACTGCCACCTTTTAAACCAAAAACTGAAGAGTTTCTTTCAGAATTTACTACAGCCAAGGAGAAGAAATATGGGTAGTGATGAAGGCCAATGTCAGAGGTATCCAGCTGCCAACCTCAGTATGACAAAACCTGAACTCTTGAGCCTTCTAAGCAGAAGTATGCCATTCCCCATTTCTCTGATACCACAGACACTGTTACCACCCTCTGGCCCACAGTCTAGATGAAACTGTTGCCTAGTCCCCTCCTTAGAGCGAGGCCACAAGACTGAATCCTTCGTTTGTTCCTTCTTCCATAACTTCTAAAAATTCCTTCCTTCCTCATAAACGTCACTGGACTCTTCTACACTATCACAGCTTATTTCTTGGTTAATGCAGGCCCCTTTTCCCTGCAGCAACTGTTCTTTCACAAATATGCTCAAAGGCAGTTTATGCACAAAAGCCTGGAAGGGAAAGAGGCAGCGTGGGGGCAGAGGTGAGCAGCCGGACTGCCTCTTTCCGCACATTACCAGATCAAACAACAACATTGAGTACAACTGCACAGGATGTTTGTAAACACAAACATTTTCATTCAGCCTTCTACTACATTAACTTGTACCCAAGTAATCCAGAACGGAGTCCCTGAGAAGGGTAATCACAACACGTCCCCGGCCACTGCAAGACCCTTCAGCCCTCCCTGCCATCACTCTCCCTGCAGAATAGCAGCGATCGACAGTCAGTGATATATGACAATTTTGTGCTATAGCTGCAATTTTCTTTGTAAACAAACATCCAATCAATATGAATATACATTGTTACTTAATGAAACACTTATTTTTAAATTTAGCATTACATCAATACATATACTGAGATATATTCAAGAAAGCCATCTTCCTCTGGACACCTAAGCAATAAGCAATTTGAGTGTTTTTTCCTTCAACTGTGCATTGCTCTCTTTGATNGGTGGCCCTGCTCTGGCAGGGGGTTGGACTAGATGATCTCCAGAGGTACCTTCCAACCCTACCATTCTGTGGTTCTGTGTGATTCTTCAGTCTCGCTTAGAAGTTATTTATTTCGAACAAACATTCTTTCATATTTTAAATTGATAAATGGGAAGTTTAAAATCATGCTTTTGTACAACGCACAAACAAAATGTCTAGCTCTGCAGCTGTACATCTTCGTACCGGCTGGTCAGATCACAAAAAAAGTGAAAAGAGTAGCAAAACTACTGCACTTAACACCAAAATGTTACATACCTTGTTTTACAAGATGTATGTCTCCTTCTCGTGTTTTTTCCCAAAGTCCATAGCAGGTACTACCCTTCATGCACAAAATGGTGCCATTCTCCTGGGAGATTCGGCTCTCACTGATTCCATGGTCCTGCTGATATGGGTCCTTAAATGCACATAGTCGCTCCTCACTCTGTGCAGCTTTAGACAAAGAAAGGAAAACAAATATTTTCTGTCAGCGATTTTATCCATAAAACGTTAACTTCAATAAAAAGATTATTACGGTCTTCTGGAAACCTACATTCGAAACCATCCTGAATTATACGTATCTGTTCTTCCAACTGTCAGAAACAAAAATGAGGTCTATCCCAAAGTTACTTTCATAAAGAGGGCAGAAAAAACTCAGCAGATGTTTCAAAATGAATGTGCAAATGTTTGAAGTTCACAGGTGCTGAATAAAAATTACATTGCACAGTCTGCATCATTTGTCCTCAAGCGTTACACAACTGTTAGCTCGTTTCTTCAGCAACCGCATGCGTTACTTCATTGTTTCCAGATCTTAAACCAAGATGATCTTTTTCAGATTGCCATCCAACCCATGCCTACTTAATTTAGAGGGCTTTTTCCACTCTTTCTATTGACCCATCTCTTGTTTCTATGTTATCCAGCCGTTGCACTGACATTTACTTCTTTTTGCTCAGCAGCCTACGAGTTTGGGCTCTTTCACACAACTGCATCCATGACCACCAACAGAAACACTGACAGCAGAGTAAATCCCATACAACTGACCAGCAGTTCTGGGAAAGCACTGCCTATAGAAAGGAGCAATGCTGCCTGTAAAGTCTCCCTGTAGAATGTCCAGCAGGAACATTACAAAGCACATAAGGGAGTGCAAAAATAAATTCCCATGATTGCCTGAAAAATCTTCGAGACTTTTTATTAAAACAAAAACAAAACCACCCACAAAAAGCACACTGATACTGATGAGAATATATAATCAACAAACTTCAAAATTTTAATATCTTAAGAACTCACATGTTTTACCCATACGATTACTGCTTTTTTGTTTATATCACCTCAGTGAAAGGAATCAACCATGCTGATATGCCTCTGTTATCTTTTCTTTAGGAAGAGTAAACACATCCAAACAATAAATTCTTCAGAAAGGCATCAAGTCCAAGATGAATAAATCCTACATTTGTAGTGAATATGATGTTTAGAGTATTTTCATTCTTTCCTTGAATGGTTTTATAAAACGCTTGGAAAGCTAGGTTTGTAATTACAAGGCACTTAAGTATTACCCAGTCGTACACCTCAGCAAACATCCAATTGCAATGCCAATTTGTACTACCTATCTCCACAGCTAGATTTCATCCAGCTCTAACTCCCATGAGAGCATCGGTAGCGAAAAGATGCAAGGTGGAGTGGATTGCTCTTTTGGGAAACCAGATTTTGAACTTTTAAAAAAATTATTGCATATGTAATTGTAAATTATTAAAAGGTACTGGATATGTATAAAATATATGCTCACCAAGGATTTCTTTATTTGATCATTCTGCAGCATTAGCCCCTAAGAAGCCGTGTTTCAGCAAAGCAGCCTTCCTGCAAAAATGCTGTTTCATTGTGTCACCAGCGCAGATGATTGGGTAATAGAAAGACAAACCAAGAGATTCAGATAAGTGTTTCACTTCCAAGGCTGTTATTGTTCATTAAGGAGTCAAAATTCTAAATTCTCTTATGCCGAGACCACCAGAAATAGCTGCACCATCCAGAAAGGCAATCTGTCAATGACTCTCAGTTTATTCTGTGGCAGCAGTAATTAAAATAGCACAATTTAGCTTATTTTTTAGAGATCTAGTAGGGTATGTACGATCAGTTGAGCTGCATGTCAGCTCAGTGGTGGTAAAACCCTCAGCTGAGGAGACAGGAACTTCTTAAGCCACTGTAATTCAATCCCTTGCAGCTCCGTGTACTCCAATAACCTGGCCAGGAGTCCACGCTTCTCACCCACCTCTCTGTACTCCGGTCAGTCTACAATTAACACTTCACATCCAGAACTACGGTTTTGAACTGATAAATACATTTATTATAAAGCAGTGGCTTGATATTCAGAAACTCAATTGCCTAAATTTCATACAGATTTTTTTTTTTCTTTCTAATTGAGTGGAGTTAGTGAGGACAAAAAGGTCACACATTAACAGCTAGCATATGCTGCCTCAAGCAGTCCTTGCCAGTCACACGTAGTAGTTTTATTCTCAGGAACAGCTGAGTATGCCAGGCGTGAAGCATCTGTCCTGCATTCTCTGCTCCATGACATGGGACTGGCCAAGAAACACTGTATGAAAGGACACTACTCCACTGCCATACGGGAACTGGAGCTGACTAACTTTTTGAAAATCGAAAGGAGAAAAAATTATCACGGAACTGTAATTTAAGAAAGAACGGGAAAGAATCATATGGCCTTGTGAAATATGACATATCTGCTCCCAGGGACACTACGAAGGTTTTAAAATCAGTTGTGTGTGCTAGCTGAGTGGGACTAAGGTCATCTGAGATGTTGGTTGTTTACAGAATGCCCAAATTGTTGCAAGATAAGCCTTTTCATCATTTGTCTTTATTGTGAAAAATAAATTAAAGAACGGAATTTATAGAACAGCCACACAGATTTGGTTTCCTTATCAAAAACCTGTGGTTAAAAAGAAAAAAAAAAGTAATTCCAGGAAAGTGCACTTTCATAATACTTCAAAAGGTTTAAAAAAAAATAAAAAATCTTTAACCTCTGAACTAATGGAAGCAAAAGGGAAAAAAAATCTTTTGTTTTTGCTTTCTACTCAGAAATACAGTTACATGTATCATGTCTGTGCTCCAGAGGCAGCTTTAATTGCCTACTTTTCTGGTCTCTTCACCCTTCTATAAATGTCTTAGGATCAAGGTTGAGAGGCAGGAACGTGCAGAAGATACTTGAAAAAAGGAAAGTTGTTAACCACTGTGCTAGATGCTGTCCAACCATCCACTACAGAAAATAAAAGTTGCCACCAAAGGTTTTCCTGATTTAAAAAAACCACATATTTCCCTATAAGAATACCTGCAGAAGGGAGGAAGAAGCAAGAATAAGGAAGTACAAAATCTGCTGCGAGCAACCTGAGTGTCTATCAGTTTTCTAGCAAACTAATAAAAATGCAAGTTAACTTGCCACAATTTAATGTCAGATGATCTCAGTGGGAAACTTTTCCAACAAAAAATAAAGGTTACTCGCCCAACAACTAGAGTTTTCATGCTGATCATTGCACATTCCTGCTTCGATTATAACTTAGAGTAGTACAACCCCTGTGGGAGCAGTACCCACTGCAATACTCTGCTGACCCCTGCCCCTTCCCTGATGGCATGGAACATCTGGAGAACAGGGGACATATAACAAAAGCTACTTTATTTTTCTCTGTGGCCTCTGTGGGTTCATTGTTGAAGCTGTAATGCCGAAGAAAATTGGGCAGGGCATTCAGACATCCAGAAACCGTCTTGAAGAACAAAGAATAGATGAGCCACTTCAATTTCTTTGCATGATTTGGGCCCATTCCTGCTCTGGGAATTTGGCAGTAAGGTTTCCTTCTTTCAGGCAGTGGAAACTAGTCAGCTCCAAAAACTTTTAGTACTGAAATATTTTTAAGTCAGGCCTTGAAAGCAACCTCCAGCCTAGATGAGTATGCCTAAACCTTCCCCAGAAGAAATGGAGATACTGCTACAAAACAGCACAGAAGTACTGGGGTGCTTGTTCTAAACTTCACTTATTTCAACAGAAATCTTACCCTTCCACGTAAAAATACTGTTGCTCATTTGGATTCACATGTGTTCCTCGTGGATCACCTTTTATGTCACTTTTTAGTTACCACGGGAGCCAGCAGTAACGCATGGTGCACTCAGAGCTGAAACACATCTACCTGTCCCTGAGGAGCTCTGCAGCTGCAACGTGAAAGGGCAGCCACCAACGTCTCTATAGCAGCTTGGCTGGAAACCATTCCAAAGCTGCTTCTTCCAAAATCCCATCCTTGGAGATATTCATAAGCTATCTGGACATGGTCCTGGGCAACTGGCTGTAGGTGACCCTGCCTGAGCATGGATTTGGAGAAGATGACCTCTAGAAGTCCCTTCCAACCTCAACTATTCTGTGATTCTTGCAAGACACAGGTCTCAAGGTACTCAATGTGCAGCAATCAGACAGAAAAACAATACTCCTCAGCTGGGCTACCTGCTGGATTTTGTCTCCAAGTCAGATGAAATGGTAGGGTAAGACTAGAACTACTGGATTCTCTTGTTTGTCCTCAGTGCAAACAGACCTAAACCCAACGAAATACCTTAACGTTAAGATTTTTATTAAACAACAAGAACAATTAAAATAAACAACTTATTTATCCTTTGAAGACTGAGGGTCCTGACTTGATCCTATCCAGTCCATTAGCTATCTATGTCAGAAAAACGAAGGGCAAGCCCCTGCAGACAGAGGTGCTCAGCAGATATTAAGGACCCATGAGGAGCTCACTGTGCAGCGCCCCTTCCCTTACAGATTTCACAGGCCCAAGATGCACCAGCAGCAAACACTCAAATCAGCAAAATGCAGAAGCCATTTAGAGATCATGCTATACAGGATATTTGCCCACACATGAAATGCCCCAGCATACAAACAAAACCAAGAGCCAGCACCACAATAAGGGGTAGCAGAGGTTTGACAGGATACCTGCTGCATGGCTGAAGTCAGCCCTCAGAGCCCAGCTCTTACGAAAAGATTTCATGTTGTTTCGACTCTTTTGCAGGCCCTTTCAAGCTTTCCATCTCATTAGTCCTACACAAGTTCAGCATCACAAAAATAACTGCAGTAAAAATCATTAACATTAAATTGGACTGCAGTTTCTCTATAAATATGTAAGTCTATAATAACTCTTTCATCATTAGGT
Source organism: Rhinoptilus africanus (assembly GCA_013400135.1). Lineage (NCBI taxonomy): Eukaryota > Metazoa > Chordata > Aves > Charadriiformes > Glareolidae > Rhinoptilus > Rhinoptilus africanus. Next base: position 313,339 of record VXBO01004505.1, on the reverse strand, counting down.
CTAAAACACAAAAAAACCCTGCCAAACATGCATGTTTGATTATAAAAACCAAAGATTTACTAAATCTACTGAATTCTTTATGGGGGAGGGAGTGGGGAGGATGGGGGTGGGGTGGACACCTCTGGAGAGTTCACTGTACTTAAACACAATTATCTAATTCAATCAGTACATGACAAAAGTGTAATTTTAGAAATATGGAAATTATGACTACGAAAAGAAGAAAGTCTCATAAAAGGCTATGTCCAAAACTGGAAACCAATTTATTATTTCTTTCACAATATATAAGAAGTAAGAGAAGGACTTTTGCTACTTTCATTATCTTTATAAGGTAAATATCATAGTAAACTATATTTGTTCATCACATAGACCTTGTTATACATTCAGGTCTTTTCTAATCCACCTTTAATAAAAGACTATGAGAGAGATTTTGAAACAAATAAATGGCAATTGAATGCTTACATGTCATATGCCACTGAAAAATTTGCTACTACAGACAACTGTAGTAGCAACAGATAGGCTGACATTGAAAAGGACAAAGAGTAAAACCTGAACAATACATTGTGAGGGATTTATAATGAAATGTCTATTTTCCATTCCTCTTGAATTTGTGTACCAGACAAATAATGTCCAAATAATTCAATAAAAATAATAAAATTAACTCAAACTTCCGTTCTCTCATCCAGCAAAGATTTCCAACACTTACAAGAAGGGAAGGCACCATTCCCAGAAGTTCTACCAAGGGAAAAACCAGCGAGATTGGGACAAGCTCTCCACTTCCCTATCATCAAGCAGAAAAAACCCCAAAATTTTCTGTTGCTTCCCAGCCCATTTTACACCCATCTGTATAAAAATTTATAAAAAAAAAAATACACTTCACTGTCCAGTTTCAAAAATATGCTTAAAACATGAGCAGCATTACAACTGAGTGTGGGTGCTTCAAGAAGTAATCTAAAAACCATTAAATGTTCTTAGTTTTCCTGCTTGGCTGCCGTTAGTGATGCGTCTGATCACCACACACACATTAACAGACCTAACTTGAAGCAGATTGTGAAACCTTATTGTCATATTCCGAAAGGAGAATGGGGAAACAGACTACATTAAATTACTTTCCTGAAATCATAAAGGAACTGGGAATTGCCCATAGTTTCCGAAGACCATCCTGTGGCTCACTCTAACTGCCACGGTGCTCCGAAGGGCATGGAGCTCATCCCCATGCCACTACACACCCTCAAGAAAAAGCACCAGGGCTTCAGGAATTTCCTTTTGGCATATGGCTCAGGTTTTAGTACGATTACAATCTTAGTGTTTATCAGTTTTTCTGTCAACAACAAAAAAATGATAAAACAAGTTATTATAGGAAAAATACTATACTGATGTTTTCAATATTTTCTCCCTGTCACCATACTGTTATTTCCAACTGCTCAGGAATAGAGAAGTGATTCACACAAATATATGAATTCTGAATGTCTGTAGTGTTTTGCTACAAAACCACCCTGAGATATGTTTACTATTTGAGTATTTGCTTTCATTCACTGCTAAAGATATTTCTGGACAGCAAAGATCAAAAGAAAATTACAAGTGTATCTACTGTGTCTGAAATCTTGTGCGCTATGAATACACAATTCATGCCTACTAGGATGAGTTTAAACAAATGAATACGCTGTTATTGCTTTCAATATACTAATTCTTGCGTGATCATTTTGTGTTCTAGGAAAACATAATTACTGAGAACAATTACAACAGAAATACCAAAAGTTACAGGAATCCAACTGCAAATCCTTAGAACATGAGTCATGTTTTCATTAATAGCATAGGAAGTCAGTGCCATTAGTACTTAATCGACGCTTCCTGACCTTACATCTATTCAACGCAGTACATGGAATTGGCACCAAATGCAAAGGGAGGGGGAAAGGAAGGAAAAAGGACCCAAATACTACTCAAATGCTACAAAGAATGATTCTACTCCGTGTTCTAGTTGTCAGGATTAAAAATAAATCAATAAACTGAGATTTGCCACTTTACAATTAAAGCCAGGTAAGACATTTCATGATGGAACAGTCACGAATAAAAGAATCTCAGGTAACAGCCAGAAGAGGAACTCGCGTGTAATCTACAAGACCTGCTAGCATCACAGATCACATACGTGGGTACCACGCTGGTAATTATGTCCAGCTGCCTTCACGACCACATCGGTGAAGACTTGAAAAAAGACAAAAAATGAAAAAGGTTTCTGAGCATTTGTTTGCCTGCAATGGGATTTCTTTAAATACAGGCCACCATAAATTCAACCAGGAACGTCATAAGGCTGCAACAGATTTTTTTAAAAAGATTAAGGGGTTTTTTTCTGTTACTTGTCCTTTGAATTAGTGAGATTTTCATCAGAACAGCCATAGACACAAAACCTGTTTTCTTTTGGCCCTGTCAGCTCTCTATGGAGTTCTTTCATTTACACAATATTGGGAAACATCATCGCCCTCGAGGCAGGGTTATGAGATAGCACGTGTCTTCATAATGCAAACTATTAAAAGGAAGGCGAATAAAGTAATGCACATCAGGAGGCTCCTTTGAGTATATCCTTTCAACTACTGATAGCTGAATCCTGGCATGATGTACAGAGAAACAGAATCTTGAAGAAATCACCACTTAGCAAGCACTCTACTGCTGCTTTTTTTATCTTTTTCTCCTCAGAGGTTTTAATTACAAATAGTTCTAAATGTGTATACTGAATAAAAATATATCGCAAGCAGATGTCTTTTGCAAGATGTCATTCTTCTACAGACAGGCCATCCTTAATACTAACTTAGAGTTAGTAGAGGAAAAAGAGGAAAAGCTTAGAGGAAAAAGCTAAACTGCTGGTAATCTTCCATTTTACACTTCAGTACCCTGCTTTGCAGCGTGTTTGACCAACTGGTCAGGAAGAGAAATAAATTGTCCACTTAAGGATTGGGCGTGAGAGCATGAAGGTCTAAACCAACCAGAAATGGTCCAGGGACTTTTTGAGCAAGAGGTCAGGAGCAGCACAGGGCAACACGCAGGCTGGGCAGACAGCACAGCCTGTTGCTTCACAGCAAACTTCTATGCTGGAAGTCCTCCAGGTGGGCTTCACAAAAAACAACCACTAGATTAATATTTTAAAGACACAAATAAGAAAGAATGGAAATTTGCACGAGAGAATACACTAGGAACCTCCAGGAGGGAGGCAGGAAAGTAAAGAAAAATGCTTCAGAAATTTACATCTGTGGCCATAAGCTCTCCCCTCCTAGCAAAAAGAGAGGAAATAAATACCACAATCATTAAAGCTCCTCCTACAAGGAGGACATACTACGTACCTCAAGAAATACTGCAAAATATATTTTGACAATAAACCACTTAGAGTTTATGCTCAGTGTTAAAATCTGGAATAATCTGTTCACAGTACTGCATATCCTTGGCCTTCACTGACAAAAATTATTTTGGTGTTGTCGGCTTTTGCTGTGTAACATCGCAGTTTCATGTGCTGGCAATTACACAGAGCCAGGCTTTGATTGAGAACCAGTGCCAAAACTAAAATGATTGCTAGATATCCTTGTCAAAGTGATTAAGTGACTGCACATGCAGATAACTAAATCATTTATGTTCATTACAAGACCCTTTTCCATTAAAACAGCACATTAGAAAATTGAAGTGTCGTCTTTTCTGTACATGGATATACTTCAGTCCTTCCTACTCCTCAATCTAACCTTTAAGCAAGCAAGTATATTTGAAATCTCTTCCCTCCTTACTCACTTTCTAAAAGAGTGTTTCTGCTGATAAACACCACCAGCAGCAACAGAGACGCCAACCTTTTCCTGTTGTGGATTCTTCAACAGTACTTGAGTGTGCTGGTGTTTCAGCTTCATTCTAAAGCACCAGTGGTCCGTTAGCGCTAAATGAATAAAGCAGAACCGCGGCCACTGTGTTTTATATCGTATGGCGTGTGCGAGGTTCCCACGTGGCTTCCCAGCCGGGCACTGCTGTCTTGCAGCACCGTGGTACATGGCCCGTGGGCTCCTCTCAGCCCCCTCTGTGATGTGCTGGCCCCCTGAGCACAGCCTCACTGCCTCCAAAATGTGCCCTCCTCCCAGCCCACTGTTACATTCCCCTGCCCAAACGCATCCACCATACCAGGCATTTTGTTAGTTGGAATTAATGTAAGCGGAGAGGTATAGAATGCCCCAAAAGCAAACAGTCAACTCGGATTGGTTTCCCCCAAATTTACTCTCAAAGGAAGTGGTACCTAAGAAGAAGCCAGCTTCAGTGAGAGGAGCCGTGCAGGAGAGCAACAGGATGGCAGAGATTTATTGCTAGCAGCTGACAAATTATGGTGTCCACAAACGCTGCCAGATTTTATACAAGAATACCTGAGCTTACTGCCCATAAACTGTGTCACTGCCTCATTTCCACAACCTTCTAAATGTTTCTGAGGACAACCAGACCACCTCCCTGTGCAAACCTCATCCGAATCAGGCAATACCACGGCATCAAAATTTCATCCAACCGGAAAGAGCACAAGATACAGTGGCACGAAAGCTAGCAACACTTGTGCTCTGGCATAAAATCTGCTGGGATAAAATTCAAGAACTTCAAGCAAAATTGAACCAACAGGGTTAATACTGGTTCGTGGTTTACATCAAGCGGCTGAGGCATTTTTCAGCTGATATGAGTAGACTCAAGCTCAATCTGTAATGAGGATATATCTCATTGACTCAGCCAGGGTCAGAGAAGGGCAAACTACAGAATTAAAACTAAGTGTCCTGAAGTCTCAACCAGAGCTCTAACAAGCCGACCTTTAACTACCTCTACTTTGGCCACTAATAGAGCTTCTCTCACCTTACAAGATTGCCTCCAGAATGTATAAATTTAAACCAGAAAAAGAATCTGCTTCCCTCAATGGTTCAACATTTTCCTCAACATTGTTTTACCGCAGTGTTCAGCTGGTACACAGCTAGAACATTTGTTTTTATTGTGTAAGTCTGTCTAATTCAGCAGGTTTCTTCCTTCCATCTTTTTCCCCATGCTAAATCACCATTGATTTTTAACAAGACAGAATTAAAACAAAATGTATGTAACACACAGGTAGGGGAGGAAGCTTATCAATCTGTCCAATATGAAATTGCTAAATATATCACTTGTTAGTGGTGAAAAAAACACTCTGGTATGTTTAAAAATGATAACATTATCTTAGTTTTAGATTATGCAGGACTGATGACATTTTATCACACAACTGTCCACTTAAACAGTTAAAGGCTTTGCAGCAAGAGATTACAGCAGGTTTTGTGGTTTTTTAATGTTGAAGAAAATAGTAAAATGTCATGGCATTTTAGCATTCACTTTGTTAGCTTTAAAATAGTCATCTTTGTCATCAGACTTCAACCTATAGCCTGCTTACAGCCATTTCCAAAAACTTCACATTCCATGTTAAGGCAAAATCCAGCCAGCATGTCCTGTGTGGAAATGCAAGCATCCAAGCATACTCAAAAAGGCTTCTGAAAAAGCACTCAAGCTCAAATACTGGAAAGCCAAAGTAAATCAGCACAGAACGTATACAATCGAACCATTAAATGCCATAGAAGTGTCAAACCATGGACTATGTTTAACACTCACTTAAGGGAGAACGTAATCTATTACACATATTAGTGGAGTACAAAGCATAAAAACATTTACTCTCGACTCTGAATGCTTGTTTTTGGCAATAATCTTAGAATTTCCACAATTTTAATAAAGTTGAAGACAATAATTTTCTGTAGGGGTTCACATGGCCCAATTTGCACCGTCTTCTTGTCTCAAGACGTGACGATTGCTTATTTTACCCCATCAACTCAGAAAGAATCTGCTCAGAGAGTTATGATGTTGGGCAAAAGAAAATGACACATTTTCAACAGAAAGTATATTGTAAGCCAGCTTTAATGTATACCTTCCACCTTATTAAGTATTACTCCAACCCAAGCTAAAGGTCATTTTAGCCCAGATTTCTGGAAAAATCATAAGGAAGGAAGTAGCTGACTTTCACTGAGTCAATGGGATTTTGGACATCCAACTTCTCCAGATCTCCTGCAAAAATCAGAGCCTGCATTTAATCTTACGAAAGCATTAATATTTATAGTACAGGATTTTAACAAACCTAGCATCATTCTGATTTTTCAAAAAATATTATCCACTTCCTAAACAACTCTGTCTCCATTCAAAGAAAAATAAGTACGTTAATGTTACTGTTTAGCAATTATGTCAGAATAGAAATCATCACAGCCTTAGTCACACATAATCTTTTCCAGTGGCCAGTGCCTATTCAGAGAACTGAAAAAGCTCAAATTCTTTATCTTTGCCCTAGACTGGAGTTCAGTGATTTTTTTCTGGGTATGAGCGCCTGGCTTCTGTTTATCTGGGCTGTCAAAGTGAAGTATCTGCATGGAATAACACAGGAAACTCTGCAGCAAAAGCACCACTAAAGCAAACTAATGATGTGGTATTTCTCCCCCAAACTCAGATGTAACAAACTTCCCAGAGCAAAATCGATTATTTCAGCGTCTACTTTAGATTCCATTATTTCAGCTTCTACTTTAGATTCCCTCGAAAAAAGCCTGTTACTGGATATTCACCTAACACATGTAATAGACTCACTTTTCTAGCAAGCAGGGATGCTGTTTCTACTGTGTATATAATTAAAACATTTTCTGAAAACTTTTCAGTAGCTCCCATTTGGAAAAAGATAGTTCCCATACAGCCTGTCTTCTAGAGTGTATTACAAAAAGTCTTCCTGTAAATGTTTTTTAGAAGCAGCTTACACCCCTGGCAATACACTGAAACATTTGAAAACTAGCAACCATTCTGTGACCTGAAGCTACAACCAAATTAAGTTCCAAAATCGTAATCATGTTTTGCCCTCAGTAATATACATTATATTATCATTTGACTGACTACAGAAGCATAATCTATTTGGCTCTTAAAGTCTGAAAAAAAACAAGGAAGAGGAGCCAAAGGGAGAAAGTAGCTTCCACCCTGAGACACTTTATGAGGGTATCCAGCCTCTCACCTCTTCAGAATTTCTCAAAGAATGTATGTTTAAGTTCAAAACCATCTCAAGTCTTTGTCTTCAAGGCATTTAATGGTATGCCACGGAATACCCTACAAGCCACCATCATCTTGAGTCAAAAACAAGGTCAACACGACAGCTCCCTGGGCACCTTAATTCAGGCAATGCAAGGTTTTATCAAGGACTTGTAAGAGGCTGTGGGCTGCTGCAGGAACACGGGACCTACTTCAAACACTCCCACTCTGTGTTCCTTAACCGAGAGAAGGTATGGAAAGAATTGTGAGCTAAAGGTATTTATGGGTGTTTGTTGAACTGGGTAAAACCAGAAAATATTGACTTTTGCTTCTGCTAGACTTCAAGGTTATCAGCTCCTTGAACAGAGGTCACTGTTCATATATTTCTTGGTGTTACAGTGCTTAACTTGTTCGAAATTTATGGGCACAGCACTGAACTATTTAAACGCAATTCAGACATTTTCTTTATGCATTCATTCTTTCCCATGAAAATCTTTGTTGTACCAATAACAACTTAATCAGCTAAGAAGGTGATACAAGCCAACTTTTGAAAACTTTGTATAGTCAGAAAAATCAGTGTCTAGTCAAGACAAGCTCTTCATTAACTTCTGGTTTCTAAACTTACACAGTTCAAAAGGATATGGTTGATACATGCAGACAAACCCAGATTACTGAACACACTTTAGTTTGAAGGACTGATTTTCATGTACTGAAGTACAGTATGTCACACCAAAGAAAGAAACTTCTGGGGACAAGAAAACAAAAAAAAAAACAAACAAAAAAGTTTAAACAGTAGATGATTATTTTTAATGATCTTTGTTGATGTTAATGACAGGAAACATGGAAAAGGGTGCTCCCAAAATACAGACACTCAAAGAAAAGACTGTCTTCAACTTGTTTAACATTTTGCATTACACACCTGAAGATGATGACTACAGTTACACTCAAAAGACCATCTTAACTCCTCATCCCATGCTACATCCCAGATAGTACGGGTTAAAACACCCCACAAGATGCAACGGGTAGTGTGAGCAGAAAACACCAGGTTTTTCGGGTCACCAGGGAGCCCAACCCACCAGCCAGCCATTCCCAGGGTGAGCACAGAGCCAGGCTGCGTGGGGGCTTCCCCATCCACACTGTTGCTCTCTACCACAGACACAGATACAATAAGCACTTCAGCCCATGATTTTTAGAGTTCATGCTTTTTCTGAACCAGACATGCTGCAAGGGCAGGAAATAAGCACAAATAGCATGTTGGCATTTAGGACTAATAAGGAAGGAACAAAGATAAATCTCATCTAACAATGAAAAAGAAACTTAGAGGCTTCACAATAGCAGAACTAACCAATAAAGAGGGGTTTTCCTCTACATTTCCAACTTTTTTTAAAGACTTTAGTCTTTCAAAAGCACAAAGTGGTATATACATTTATTATACGGACACTGAACAAATATTACTTAACTGGTTTAAATGTCTCTTGAGAAAAAAAATTATTAAGCACTATGTCAGCCACTACTGGGAATGTTATAATTTATGAACTGAATAAAATAAGTTTTTCTCTTTAATTTGAACTAGAAACATTAGAAAGCAACATGACTTGTAGTAAAAATTTAAATAGCAGCTTTAAGGAAATTCAGATCAGGTTTGTTAATTAATTTACTATTTTCTAGCAAACTGTCTCTAATTTATGAAAATTTAAGTATAACATGGAAAACCACTCATGTTTGCACATGCTTTAATAAAATTATGTTTCTTTATCAAGAGTACAGTGTTGTACAGAATATTAGATATTATAAATAAGCCACACATACATGCAAAGTAGGTTTCCCATTCTTTTTAATAGATTTGTATAATGGAAATCCTATTTGCAATCTCTCTCTAAATACGAGATCCTGATCCGAGCCTGAATTACTTGACATGGTGATAAGCCAGATAAGAACAATTGCTGGTGATTAAAATACAAATCCTTCCAATGTTAAATGAATTTAAGTCCAATTTTTTTGCTAAACAGTTTTAGATCAGACATGTCTTTTTTTTTTTCTTTTAACATAAACATAGCTGTCAAAAAAGGGAAAAACCCAGAGGTACAGTGAAAATACACAACTCATAACCTGAATATGTGTTTCAGAGTCTTAAGGCAAGATATAATTTATTCCACAATATTCACTAAACACGTTTACAGGATCAGACAGGTTTTCAGAATCTCTGAGACAAACTAATACTGCAATCAAAGGATTAGCAAACCAGCTGCCTATGTGCCATTACAGCTGATTATCATAGACTGTAGACAGCTAGCTTACTTGGAAGGTGCTTTTAGGATACTCCATTGTTGCCAGAGAGAAGGGTACGGCAGCAAAATGTGGTATTAACTCATTTTCTGATTTATTATACATAAAAAATGAAACTTCCGGAATATGAACTGCATGTGGGTTTAGAAAAATCTTAAGTTATCAAAAACAAAGAAGTGAAGCGAGTTACAGAACGCTGCCATTCAGAACTAAGGATGCTGCACAGTGAAGGTTTGACTTTTCAATCTTCTCCCCAAATCTGACTAAAAACTAAACCAATGCCATAATTCATGTCTTATTAGATGCCAGGATAAAATCATATAAAGAGAAAAATCAAACAAATTGGAAGTTACAGGTTTATTTTCAAAGTGCTTTCAAATAGTTGTTCAGTTCACATGCAGAAAAATTTGCAAAACATAAACTTCCGTAGCCCTCAATAAAGTAAGTGTCTTTGTTATTACAGAGTGTTTAAATAGTTTGTTATGCCCAAGCACTTTCCTCCTTCCTTAAGGCTATGAGAAAGAATCATTGTTCTGAGTGGAGACTGAGCTACTACCAAATAGGAAAGCAGCAGAAACCAGCATTTAACAAGACACTGAAGTGTTTACAGCGTTGCTTACCAAAGACCAGGAAACATCTTTAGTTTTCTACTAACATCTTACTAACACTTCAGCATCATTTTTTTTCAACACCTTTATGATGGTAATGGGAGAATGTTTGCATCACTCCACTCCAACTGGATACAACTATAAGGAAATTCAAATCTATTAATTATAAAGAAAATTCAGATGGGTAAGGAAATTATAGTAATGATTCATCCACCTGGTAAAACCATTCTTTTGAGATGACACTGAAGCAAACCCAAGACTCGTAACCAATTGAGTTCATCCCTCTGGTAGTTGGTAAAAGAAGTAATTTTAGCAGACAGAGTAGAACTGTATCTTGTTATCAGAGGTATGGATGTGGCATTTTTTGCTGCATGTGGTTTGCTTTAACTAACACTGGCTTGGTTTATGTCATTTGGAATTGCATATTGAATCCTACAATTCCTGTACAGGGAGAAAAACAGGATGATCTTGATTGCCATTTCTAGCTATTGATAGGGCCTCTGTATCCCAGAAGAGGAAGCCAAAGTCAGAATTTCACAGCCAGTCAAGAGAGGACCGACCGCCTAGGGGTAACTACAGAAGTATAAATATGCACCAGTTATTCAAAGCATGGCTTTCCAAAAAGCTTTTAGATTAGATAGATTATTCCTCCCCTATTTCCTTCTTCTCTAGTTTGTCTTCTTTCCCTCACCTTCTGGGGATTTAAAGGTCTTTGAACATCCTCTGTAGGAGATGAAGCAACTGCAATTCACAGGTTTCAAATGCTCCGTCTGAATGAGGCAGAGTAGTTAAAGAAAAGAAGCTTACGACAGTTTTATCCTCAGCCTCTTTGTTCACAATGTGGTTACTCACCAAATCTTGCTTGCTGTCTCTATCCCATAATACTAAAAGGCAAACCTCTCAGGTTTGCAATCTTTCTACACCTTTATATAAAAGCTCTTGAAATCCTCCTACCTATCCATCCACCCAAGTAAAGATTGCTAAGAGGGTCGACCCTACCAGCTAATCCATACCTTCTTTATTTTTAAAAGCTGTATTTTCCATTACATCTTGTTTTTTCCAAATCATAGTTGCATGTCACTGAGGACAATGAAGATGAGAAAACAGGAAATACTTTGATTGATGTAGGTTTTAACGTTACCCAGTCACCTTATTTATTATTCAGGGACCAGAAATCACTAACAGAAATTAAAGTGAAGAAGCTCCCAACAACAGAATCATTTGGATTTCACAGAGGAGAAAAAAGGAGCTCATGCTCAACTTCATTAATCCTTTCCCCGCCTCCAATGAGTATGACGTAAGTGCACTGTGAGAACACTCAATCGTAAGGATGTACAACATGATTATCAAGACAAAATTGGAAGTAAAATAATGAAAATGTTGGCAGATACGTTAAGCCTTTTCTCTGTAAAGAGGAGAACAGAAAACAAAAATCCAGGTCAGGGTACCTCTGTAGGGCAATAGCAAAAGAAAATGAAGAAAGCCTAACAGAGGAAACGTGCAACTGTTCCCATCAATGACAGCAAGCCAGGGACAGCCAGTTATGAAGGGAAAGGAGTATTCCATGGATGAGAAATGAGGAATTTAATTCAGTCATGACTAAGCTTTCTCTACCCAACGAACAGGTACATAAACTACAGAAGCAAGTCTTTCAGCAAAAAAGTCACCATTCCCATCAGCTGAAAGTCTTTCGATACAAAGCCAAGCATGAAAGTAAAGGAAAAATGTAAATCAAGTCCTAAACAAAAATAATTTGGTTTTCTATATGAAAATCAAGTTTGAGGGCATTTTCAGTATTACAGAAGAATATTAACAAGACACGGCAGTTCACAAGCTTTGCAAAATTACTAACTTGTAACTGAAAAATACAGACAATATAAGTAAATGAAATTCTACAATCTCTGAAAACCATATGTAGAGTTTACTCCTTAAATACCATGATAAAAGTATTATTTGGACTTTAAAAGCTACTGAAACACTGAGTGCAGAATCTGCCCCACAACATTTAAAGTTACAGGTAGGTTTTCCCCAGCGCAGAGCTCATTATTACGCTCCTTCCAATGTCCCTTTCACACCCCTCAAGCAGTACGGTTCCTTGTCTGTCTGGCTGTTTCTCTCCTTACTGCGTAACTTCATTACACTTCCCGTCTTTCCTTCTCAAGTCCTACGGCTTTCAGACTCTCACTTATTTTTTTGCTTATCATTTCCTTGCCTGCTCCCAGTATGATGCATTTGGTAGCAAATGCCAGTTTCTCCCATAAGTACCAATAGAGAGTTTCCAGGTGTCTCTCTAATACGTACACCACAGTTCCTACGAGCAGCTGCTATGTCACAAAGTCACTCTTCACTGAAGCTCTTGCTGAAATTCATTTCTACCACAATACATGCCCACAGTGAAGAAACAAGTTCCCTTTTTTTTAAACCATTAAAAAAGTATCAACAGCCCCCCCCCACTAACACATGCATTAAGCTGACGCACTGCACAGCTCCATTGCAACCACCTTTGGCATTCTTCAGCCTGTGACCCGACCTCCACGCTTTGGCATTTTTTACCCTGAGTCATTATTCTGTGTCTTTGTTCTGACTATAAATAAGCTGGGACAGGAACCAACTCTTGCTTTCATCCAAGGATGTATCAAAAACATTAAACTACGACAGTCCAAAACCGTCCCAGTTGTTGTTAGGTTGCCTACTACTACAAAGCACTTATCGAAGTCCCTATACAGGGGAAGTAATTAGTTCTCTCATTTCATGGGATACCACTTGTGTGACTCCAGAATTAGGAGGAAAGAAGGTGAGGACATTCTAGAGACCTCTCAGGGCTACGGTAACACAACTGTCACAAGCACCCACTGTGGAAGACCCTGCTGGTGACCCCTTGGTGAGCCTGCCAGCCAAACCCACCAACAGACGAGGAAGAGCTCTGGCCCGTACGTATTCACCAACAGACGGGCACGGAGACAGAGCTGCAGGACAAACGGATGGCAGTGGAGATTTCTCTCATATCGGTTTGTTCCTACCAGCACAAAAACTTGGTAGTTCCCTCCTTAACTAGGTCTGCTCAATAATTCAGCAACACTAGATGATGAGAAGGCTAAAGTTCTTTTTTCAGGCTCCGTCCTCTTTTACCCCCAGAGTAAAGCACTGCTCACTTGCTATTTTCAACCAAATTTGCCAGAAAAGTAAAGACCTCATGGGTACTAATTTCTTAAGAGTTCAATGAAAGCATGCTAGACAGAGGTGAGAGACACCAGAACTGCTCCAACAGAAATAAAAGGTGCTTATTAGACACTAGAGGCAGGAAAGAAAGATGACTTAGAAGTGCCTCCTACTTAATACCAGCACAGCAGCTCGCAGCAGAGCTCTGGCACGCAGGACGCCCCCAATTCTGCCAGAGCTTGCCCTGTCACCAGATCTAAACCACATTTCTCACTTCTACAAATTTTTAGTATACACATGTAACCATTTGCACTTTACTTAAATTGTACTAAAGTTGTTAAATTCCACTCAAGTGACAAATAGCAGCGTTAGAGTCAGAGATGAAGTCAGGGCAGAAGCTGAGAAACACCACGGAGGTCTCTGCTCCTCTTCAGCACTGCCAGACTGGCTTCCCAACCGAGACCGGTTGCAACGGAACAGGGGAGGAAAGAAGTGTAACATGCGATGTCTTCCTGTGTTTTAATTTAAAATCAGACATAAGCTCCTCACAGCAGTGCCTGTTCATAAAGCATTACGAACAATTGAGTCTTATGGGATCTACACACGCACACCCCCATCACCTTCTGCTGAAGCATACACTAACACTAATCCTAGGCTAGCTCAAGCAGTGTCTTAAAAGAATCAAGAATTTTATCTATTTAAAACAACACTTATTCTTGGCAATAGGATGAACAGAACAGACATTCCTTTCATTTTACACAGTTTTCTTGATATGCATAAATTGATTTAGAAGATTCCACACAAGCCACCATTTAAAGCTAAATGAGTTTAAGGCTGTCAATTTTTATTTTCTTAAGCTTTACTTTTTATATGTGTTCAAAGAAAATAAGTAGTGAAAAACATCACTGCAAGCATCACTATAGCAACTGCAGCTCTTGAAGCTTCCTTGATGCAACACACTCAGATTCCAGATGGAACAAAATGCCACGTCTATCTTGCTTTTTATAAGGTGTCTCTCTCTCCTACAAAGCCTCCAAAGACTAGCAAGGACATCTGCCGCAGAATTTGCTCTTGCAAAGACCACACAGACTCTGATAAATTTACCTATTTTTGCAGTTCTGAAAACAAATAAAACAATATCATGACATCTGCACCCAAATGTCTGTGTGAAATGCCACTAGAACAAGAAAAGAATTATGCAAGGTATTTATTCAAGTCCCTTTACAACCCAAGGGTCAACCTCATTAAAGTCAGTGGCAGTTTTGCCACATATTTCAGCAGAGGCAGCATTCCACCCTTCACGAGAGACCTCTTCGGTAGCCCAGCTCTTTTACTCACTACATACACTGCATCCAGGTATTTCTTAACATTTCACTATACCTGCTGTTTATCAACTCTGCCTAACTACCTGGATGCAATGTCTAGAAATGGCTGTGTATCCTTGAATCACAATTTTAGAAAATAGTAATAACAAAATTTTTAAAACTACTATGGAGATTGCGAAATAAGCCAGCGTTGTTTTACCTCTAAAAGACAGAAGACTGGAGTAAAGGCACCATTGCCTTATATTTTTTTATACAGCCATACAGGGATGAATCATCATGAGTTCTGTTCATTGGTTCTACCGTTCTGCATGAAATTCAGCATTATGGAAGCAAGAACAACCAAAAGATTGCTTTAGGTGCCACTATGAACCATAACTGCCATTATAATATTCAAGTAAAAATTAACACTCCATCAAAACACATCAGTTCTCCATTGTATTCCCATTGACAAAAACACAGGGAAGAAAAAACAATGAAAATTCCTGATTGATTTTCTGGCTTGGCTCTTACTCTGAAAAATAATTAAGATGACATACACCCATCTCTTGTTTAATCCCTTTTTCAGTTTGTAAAAGCCATCCCTCAGGTGAACTTCTGATATTTATTGCACCTTCCTTGTTACACCTTCCTGGTCTGAATAAAATGTCAGGAGGTGCAAGGAAAGACGAGTAATTTACCATTCCTTATGGCAGGCAGAGATGTCAGCAAGCCTTGATTTTCAAATAGCAATATGGTTGTGTACTAGTAACATCGTTATGCCCTGCACATTCAGCCCTTTGTCCTGCAGCTCACAAAAATGAAAACAAGTACCAATACATCAATGAATACTGTCTCTAATTCTTAATGAAAGTTTCTGCTATAGCTGAGAGATGGCTCAGTTCTTCTGAGTGGAAGAAAAACCGTATCCTACCCCAAAGCGGCACACCACTCAAAGAATCCAAGAATAGGAAAATGAGGACAGTATGCATTCTCTCTCTGAATAGAAAATAAATAATGGAGGGAAACATACAGGTCAAGTAATTAATCAGTATTGTCCAGGTCATATTTGAAAAATACTGGGTAGAATGCACATGTGTATTTCCCTTCTAGAACCCTGGCCCTTAACACTCAAAATAACCTCAGATGCCAGTTACCTGGACTTCCTATAAAGTCCACCAATTGCAATGAGGAATCTGACAGTCACTAGTGGGAAAAGTGCAATGAAAAGGTTTAAGTTGCCACTGTCATTTGACAAATGGTTAAGAAGTAATTTTAATTCTTTTACTCGAATAATATCTTTTCATTTTTAAACATAGTAAGTGAGGGACTCTGCAGTTTCTGATGGATGTCCTATGATATCAAGTTCAGGTCTCAGAAAAAGTTCAAGCAGTATCCATATCTAACCTGCAAGCAATAAAGACAGGCTAGCATCAACAGCAATAACAACCACTTCTTAAATTGTTGTCTAAATTCTTAAATCAAGTACCTAACCAAAAATTATTTTCTAAATTATATACATGGAACTTTAGTTACTAAATGCAAATCCAGACATGCAAATTTGATTACACATTTCTGGCATGCCATCAAGGCACAGAAAAATGCCATATATACTTGTCTGCCTAATTTATACTAGGGATGATTCAGACCATAATTATTCAGAATCTTTAAAACTTTTTTTTTTTTCGGTGATCTAAACAAGTTCAAGGAAATCACTTCTCTCCTGTGAATATTTTGTGAAAAAAGCAAAACTTCAATGAAATTACTTCCTTCTAACTATCTCAGTTATTTTTAGATATAAAGATGGCATGTGGGACCTATGGCTGTAGAGTTCCCAGGTTGCAAAAAATGGCTCTAAGGACCTGCAGCATGATTTAGATTATGTCAAGGAAAGCTACAACCTTCTAAACTATTAAACAGGTATTTTGAGACAAATGTGAAAGGTACGTGTCATTTTCAAGCTTAGGAAAACAACTAAAGTAATCAACAAAAGCTTCTGTGATATTTTTCAATTTTATTTTATACTTCTCCTGTTCTAGCATTACTAAACAAATAAGCCGCAGTGGTCAGTGATACTTTTTCTACATAATATTATCAATAACTGTTGAACGTCTCTAGTGTTAATATACTAAATACTGAAAGCAACTTACCTTTTTAGATTGGAGGGAAAGATCTGAGGTTTTCAGCTTATTTCAGCAGTATTTCCAATTTTTAGCTTTTGACTATGTTGTTTTAAACACTTGCAGAACTACCATTTCTTGTAAAAGAAATCTGCAGTCATAGCCATCGTGATCAACTCCCTCTAGCTCAAGTATCAGCCGTACACTGATGTGCCGATTTCACAGTACCATTGCACTAACCCAACATCAGTTTGTGCAAGCCTTACAGTAATTCTAAATGCCTTTGAAAAAGCAAACAAGAAGGGCATTTTCTTTCAGACAACACAGACAGTTTATCTGCATTGTAAAACAAATGTTGTTTGAAAAGCTAACTGTAACCCCCCAGCAGTACTGCCACTTGCTCTGCCCTGCTCCCAGAAAATGATTAACAACATGGTACGGGGCAGGCAGCTTCCCTCCTTCAGAGTCAACCCCGCTAACCAAGGATGCGTACAGTTCTCAGACAATAAAGGATTATTCAGATCCCCATTCTGGCCTGCTTCTTTATGTCTCTATTAACTGATCTGCAGCTGTACAAACAGCAGTGTCTCACCAGCACACAGGCTCCTTCACCACAGTTTATCTCATTCAGTAACACTTCCATGAGCTTAAATAAGCCCAGCATCTGAAAAACAGTAACAAATACCTCCAAGACATACTCCCTGCTATACAAAAGGATAACTGCAGGTTCCAAGCAGTAAAATTGCATGACAGTCTGTCTACCGCATCTCCACAAAGGGGTTTTGCTGAAATCGCAAGTCCTGAGGAGTCTGAGGGGCCATGTGTTAGTTTTATGAATATTCTGACTCATTATCAGGTTCTGTTCTCAAAACAGAAAACAGCACTGTATAAATTTTACCGAATACTCAGTACAACCACCAACAAAAGCCACCATTTATTTCTTCAGGTAGAAGAGGTTTCGCCAGCTGTGCTGAGAATGCCATCATTTTCCTAAATAAACTATTAAACTGATGAGGAGACTGTAATTTCTAAAGAAAAGTCTGGAAAAGAGTTGTTTTTGCAAATTTGCAAAACAAGTCAGCTAACATGAGCAAACAGTACCTCTCACAGCTGACAGCCCTGGCTGGCAGCAGGTTGTAACTCATTTTCATGCTTCCCCCTGCCCCTCTCAAATCTTTTTGGGCGCTTTTGGGTAAAAATACAAGAGAAAGGGGGGAGAGATCCAGACATACCCATGCAACACACTCATCCAGTCCATTGCTAAAACCAATTCACATTACAATGGCTCAGCTACACTAAATTATTCTGGGTTGTCTTTGCACAGATATCTCAGGGCACAGTTTTGTATCTTAGTTGTTCAAAACATTCAGCAGGGCAGCACTAAATTAAACCCTTTTTATATTGGTGCTGCTCAGAGCCACCACGTTTTTTAGAAAACCTTAAATCTTATCCAGATCAAAATTATAGGTTAAATAGAGAGGAAAAACGTGGCATCAGAGCTGAAAATCCTTCTGTCTAGCAGAACTTCATTTCAGAAAGTGTTCTTTTTTGATCTCTTAAAACACAGTTGTCTCAGTGACTGAGCATTTCGGAAAAGTTACAAATTACTTGAAGGTTTCCCCATCACTGAAATAGAGAATATATTTTTAATAATAGTGGAAAAATAGCTTTATGTCTTATAGAAATTATTATTTCAGTAATTTATAGTTTAAGAAAAGGAATGGATTGAAATACTTATTTTTAGGACATGATTTATAACTCAGGAAGTATGGGAAATGTGGAAACTAGACCATACTTTTCTAAGGTAGCGATGCTTACATCTTCAACATGTTATTTCTCACTTGATTTAGAATACAGCACGAGAAGTCAATTTTACTCAGAGTACGGGAAGACCTTTGAACGTCCTGTTACAGTTATTGTGTGTCACTAATGCAAAGGAAAAAGGCGAGGGACAGGAGGGAACACATTCAACTTTTACAACAGCTCGCAGAAGTTACGGCCTAAGTTTATTTCCAAGAACTTAGCTAACCCCTTTAGCACAATAAAACACAGCAGTTGATGGGTGAAGCAGCCTTTTCTTTCTTCCCCTCCCTTTTTTGAAGGGCTTCTCTTGGCTGGGAGAGAAAACACTGAGGCTCCCCTGCCCTGAATGCCTGGCTCTGGTCCAAGCTGCACTTAATGAGGTCCTGGCAACTCCCCGGCACTGCAGCCGCCTCTCCAGCACCGCAAACAGCCTTCATCAAATAGACAAGAACCGCCGGCGAAGCCACGCCTGACAGCAGGGCTTTTGCTTTCAAAATGAGACAAACAGACATTCTAGAATATCGCACATCCCAGACTTCATCTGAGCTAATCCAATGTCACTTCGACTCTTCTCCAAGAAAAGCGAGCGCTAATACGTTAGAATAATTAACAAAGTTTACATATGGTGCCATTCGAGTCAGCTAATGTTTGATGCAAAAGAAACCCTTCTCATATAACTGGTGAGAAATTCAGCTACCTATTTAATATCAGGGGGGAAAAAATGAAATCAGTAGTAAAGTTCTTCTCTAAGCATCACTGATACAGCAAATCACTACGACGGAAACCAAGACCTACAAGACAGAAGGAAATTCTTCCTTTAAACAAGTATCTAAGTTCTCAACCGAAGAAACACAACAATACATTAGCGACACTACTCAATATAATTTGCTTGAGAATGCAATGTCCACTCATATTTCCACATTTTTTAAATTACAATAATTTTCATGCTTCATATCCATAGATGATTTGTTTCTGACAAGCTTGTTTTAACATACACACAAAAAATATTACAGTACAGCCTAACTCTGTAACAGACAGCAGTTTCTCTGCTTCCAAGCTGCTTTACATTAAGTTTCAAGTAAAAAAAAAAAAAAAGTTAGGCAGAATATAGCAAATTGTGCACAGAAAGTGCTGTCTCTCATCTAGTTATGGGGTGCGATTTTCCTGTTTGGGTCAGAGGTTTATTCACGTGGAAAGAAATAGCACTCTTCTCTACAATAATTTGCAAACTTTATTAAAATTATAATTTGAGTTTGACCTACTATAGTATTACAAGGTATAATCCAAATCCTTCCTAACAAGGCCCAAAATACTTCCTTTCAAGAAGATCACTTGAGCCCAGGAGACACCCAGCATAAAACCATACGTTCAGATCCCACCGCAGCCAAGTTCCATCTGAAAAGTGTAATTTCGGGAAGTGATCAGCAACGAACCAACAAAGAATCCCATCTCCTCCGGCTCAATGCCAGCACTGTCTGAGCTCAAAACGAACTTGTAGGAAGTTTACTCCCTTTACCGCTGATACTTCCCTTTACCATCTTGAGTTTAAAGCAGTTCTCAGACCAAGTCTTTTGTTTTACAGACATAAATTATACATACACAGTAAGTATACAGTGTTCGGCAAAAGCACTTACTCTTCAAAGCTTACATTAAAGGACACGGCTATATTCTGTTTGTAACATCTAATGAACATACCAAGTAAATCCTAGGTTAGGACTGGCACTTGCTCTCTCCACCCAGACAAGCCTTGTCCAAATGGAGCAAGCTTTTCCCAAAGGTAAGGCAGAAGTTACTGCTTGATCATGTATGACTGAACAGGGGAACCAGAGTCATGTTCCCATTGATATTACATAAATAAAGCAAGAGACTGTACCTAAGAAAAGATGTGGATAAGCTTTAACAAGCACAAAGCAGAGTCGTAATAAATGCTATAGATAACACCAAACGTCTCCCCCCTGCTGGGAGAGGCAGAAGAGGGGTGTAGGTCTCTGCAGCTGACACTTGGCAAGAAGACTTTGCTTCCTATGAAAGGCATTTCACAGCATGTTGTTCAACGAAGCACTGCATTTGGGTAATTTTGCAAAGGCAAAACCTTTAATTAAATACAGTAGTAACAGCACAAACAGGGTGTGGGAAATCTGAACAGCAAACAAAGGAACGTGGAGAAGAACACAAGAAGGGAGGGCAAAGGGTTCAAGAGAAAAAATGCCAGAAGGCAGCAGATAAGAAGTCCATCCACCCAGAAGAGGTGTCTGTCTAGGTTACTATTGCTGTGACAATCCATTCCTACATTAATCACAAATTATATTTCAATTTTTGCATAACACTGCTATCAGTTGAAATGTAAAGCCACATTTATACCTAAATAATGATTTTGTACATTAAGTATCACTAATTTTAAACTAAATTAGCAGCCCACCGTACAGTACTGAAGAAAAGGTTCACAGTAACATCACATCTCACATTGTTCATTTCAGACTACGAAATATATACAAATTAACACCTGTGAAATGCAAAAATAAGGATTTATATGTAAGAATATCTGAGAAGAGACACTAATTCTGCATAATTAACAGCATGGAGGAGACGGAAATGTTTGCTCTTCTTAACAATATCCAGCAACCTGTAATTTAGCAAGCTGCTATCATGAAAAACCTGTTATTCCATTTATCATTTTCTCACCAAACTGGACTAAAATTTTAGTCTGGGTTTCATTTAAATCTGCCTTTGTAACGGTGCATCTGAACATAGTTCCATAATCACACCACTGAATATTTGCAATACAGGGTGTATTTTGAGAGAGAAGGGGGTGAAAGATCTTTTCCTTTAGATACACTAAAGTAGCCTCTGAATCAGACTGAGGGACTGAGAGTGAAAAGGCATCAACAATGCCCACATCAGGGTAATGAAGCAGAAAAGCAGCAGGATCAGCAGCAGCAGAGCGAAGGAGCTGCGAGGAAGCTGGACCTCCCCCACTGCAGGCAGGATGGCACCCAGTGACTACGTGACAGCACGGCGAAAAGCCACACCATACGCATGAAGCTTCAGGGTAAGGCAGTTCACCTTCCACATCTTCCTCTTCATGGGGCAACCGTGTGCTTTGGAAAACCACACTTCTTATTTAGTTGTATCACTGCTCTTTCGTAGCACAAATCCGTTAGGTAATGTTTCACGTGAATTAGACAGGGAAAATACAACACTGACTTCACGGCATTCTTAATGGAAAGGCAAAATGATCAGAAAACCTTTATTTCAGTATGAAACAAAAGGTTTTCCCAATAACCCAACACACATCGTTTACAAAGATTATCCCACTGGTCAAAAGGCATTTCAGCTGACTGCTCAGGGTACAAAAAGGTTCAGGCTGTTAAATAATTTCCCTCCAGCTATTCACTTGGTGCCAGCAATAGACTAGAATATTTTTGAAACCCTGCACTTATGTTGCATATGTTTTTTGGATGATTTCCAATACTGACCAGTTTCAGATGTTAGACACACAAACATCTAATATTTTCCAGTACAATTTTCTGGCTTCTAAGCATCAGCAGTTCAGGACTCTCCAAATCAGAGATCATAGCATTTTGTGTAGAGATTATAGTATTTTGTGTAAAAAAACGGTCTGGAAATTTTTTTTCCACAGATATGTATTGAGTATTTCTCCTTTTCATCACCCTATTCTATCCAGCACACGTGTATCCACCATCTTTAAAAAGAAATCAGCTGTATCAAATCACAACTTTCATAGAAAAGCAACAATGTCAACAAAAAGTCTTTACCCAACTAAAATGCAAATATGGATGTCAAGCAATTTGAAATTTTACATGCAATTCAATACCCTTTAATGTCATTAATCAATATTCTTTTGGGGAAGATAATGGCATGAAATAATTAAAAATGACAACAACAAAATATTTCGCTAGCAATGACCTCCTTCAATCTTTAAAAGATTGACATATTTCTGTAGGGTTGAAATAGACAATAATTGCCTTAGTACATGTAAACTCCTGTTAAAAATGCCCATAATTCACTACCGAAAACATCTGTTTACTAACTCACATAAAAAAAGAATTATACAACTGTATAAAAGTCCATTACAAAGCATTATTTTATACAAAAGCAATTAAACACCAAGAAAAATCTCACTTTATGCAAATCCAAGCCACTTATTATGAACACAAGATAAATGGCTTGGTTTGGCTTAACTTTCAAGACCAGTATTCATCAGAACATAAGCATATCCTTAAATTTATGCTTAGCATTAAGGACTCCTTAACTTTCCATTGCATGTGCACTAAGAAATTATTTTGAACCTGATATTTAGAAAGTTTGCAATAGATCACAAATACAGTGATAAATTCAATAGTTTATTTTCTTTGCTATTTTCTATCTCACACTAACGGCACTAAAAATCACAGTGCTGTCTAGCATCAAGTAAGTTTGTATCAGTCCCTTATTTTCTTCATAAATGCAAATTACTGTCTTAAAATCTCAATTTTTTAAGATATTACTTGCACATTCTTCTGTATGTGATGCTTACAGCTTATCCAAACATGATGCAAAACCATGGAGTAACAGCTTGTGTCCATAAGGCAGCTATCATTTTACCAAATAATCCAAAAAGGAGCAACAGATGAAACGGGAGGAAAAAAGTAGTCACAACCAACTCTTCAGTAGGAAATCTTTAAATTATAAACAGGTTAAGTATAAGCTTATATAAAATTGTACTGGCCATTTGATTTAAACAAGTAGGTTTTTAGAACGGCACCAATATTAGTTTTTTTCATCACCTGTCACTTTAAAAGCCACCAAATATGATTCACTAGTAGAGCTAGAAACAGTTCATCAGAGCTGTGCAAGTTTGCTGTTTAAAGGTCTCTTACTATCTCTCCCACTTTATCCTAGGAGTCTTTCAAAAGCAATCTGTCTGCGGTATACGTCTTGGCAAATAATTATGCACATATTTACATATCTTTATTATTTACATTTTCTTATTATCTTAAGTAACCAAAGGCTCAGAAACCCAAAAAGTTTAAAAAGCCTTTACCCTCCTGCTGCCAGGGATTAGCATATTTAAGCATTCTAGTGAGGCCCACATGAAACAAAAGACAAGGGCTGGGAAGTGCCACAAAGCAATGCTTCTCAAGTAGCAATGGGTCCTCTAAAATAAAACAAAAGAAATAGAAAAAAAAAGGAAAAAAACACAACACTTATGCATTCCCACCACTTGCTATTTACCCAGTGACAGAAACAGAGTTAAAAAAAAAAAACAAACCAAAACTGCAGAAATTCAAAAGATGACAGCGAAAGTCAGAGTATCACACACAACCAGCTCAAACCTATCCAGTTCCCTTTTCCCTGCAGAAAGGGTCTGCCCCAAGGCTTGCTATAAAGCACAACAGTCAAGCCCTAAACAAGGCTCCTTCTCCTATAAAGCAAGGAAACTACCAATGGAAATACAGGATGAAAGAAAGAAATTTCTCTCTTGTTAGACAAGAAGTTCCCAAAACATCAACCCTTAAGACAAGCTTTTAATTGAGGCAATGCAGTTTTAAATTGTTTAATATGATTTTTACGCATCAGTTGTGAACTACCAACTCTCTGGTGCTCCATGGACCACTTGTGGTCAGACAAGGATTTTTTTCTAATCGGCTGCTCAATAACTCTAGACAACTCTGTTATTCAGTAATCCAGGAATAATTCTCTCTTTCTTTCCCAGGGCCATGACACTACCTCTTAAACTGAACTGAAGTAGGATTAGCACCATTTTGCCTTTTCCCCTCCCCTACTTACTGCTGTTTCTCTTGAGCCAGCGCTGACACTCACGAAACTGCAGAGTGAACCCATTTAGTGAGACAATCTGGGGGGAGGGAGGGAACCAACTAAACAAACTGGGGGAGCAGGGGGAGGTTATTTTCAAAAAGTCAGCTCTCAAAGGGTCTTGCAGTGTACTGAAACACTGGTGGCAGCAGAGGAGAGAAGGCAAGGCCAAACAGGGCAGATGGGAGGCAGGTGGAAGTCAAGAAAGGTGGTCCCAAGCAGCTCAAGGTTTGGATGAACTTCAGCTGCCACAGAACCGCACTCTAGGCTTCACTGCTACCTTCAAAAGCAAATGTGTAAGAAATCTATGAATGCAAAGAAACCAATATATTGGAGTCAACAGTCAGATCACTGACATAGAAATTTGTGTCACCAAACGCTAACTGGAGGAGCGTGAGAAAACAGAGCAGATCGTCTTTGTCAGATGACTGTTTCAGTAACCCACTGCGTGATACCATCCACACTTCTAAGAACTAAAACCAACAACTTTTTCTTGGGGAAATTATTCTTAAAATCATTGACTAGATTGTCACAATGGTTTTATGAGAATTTTATAGAAGCTTGAGCTGTAACCTTGCCTGTATTGAGTTACTACAGTACAGAATTGTACAAAGAAGAGTAAACTTTACTCAACCTTCACAAATTCCATGGCACTTCAATTCTTTGACCTCTGTGGAACTGAAAGGCAACACCACCTATTTCACAGCAACTCATTACCAAGTACATACACCAACAGACAAAGGAATTCCAATTTTCCTCTTAAAGAAATAAGAAATAGTAAGAATCTGCTATATTCCCGATATCACTTCAGGACACAAAATCTTCACTTGGCTCAATTCTTTTGAAGTGCCTTAATACATTTTTGATAGCCCAGTGAATGGACTTGTGGGTAGTCAATTTGCATATATTTTGATAGAATATGCAAAGAGGTTCTCTGAAGATCCCTTTAAATAAACTACAGAGAAAACATTCATTATTTCAGTAACTATGAATGATAGAAGCTGTCCCAGGGAAATTAGACATCCATACACTCTCTGCATTAAAATTTAATTGGATTATTTACTAGCAACGTGATTCCTTCCTGAAAATCATTTTACACTCATCTCTGACAAGCCTCTAGAAACCCGTAGAAGCCAAGCAAAAAGTAGAGAAATTTACTGTAATTATGTGTCTGAAAACAAAAATTTATTTGTGGGAGAAAACAACCCCACCAAAGCCACACCAAAATACCAAAAACCAGACCCAGATTGTTGGGCAACCATCACTCAAGTTGAAGAGAAAAATCAGCAATGGGCCTGCTAGTCACAGGTACCTGGATTCTCCTCAAATCTTGTAACTCGCCATTTTTGGCCTTTTCGGACTTCCTATTCCCATACAGCTACCTGCGGGTAATTACTTCACACAGACATTTCCGAGCCATTTCTTAGCAGTAAATCTGTTACTTCCTTCTTTGTGCTGACCCTGAGTAACTTCATTCCTAATGACCTGGACAAATACCAGTGGACTTTGGAATTTCAAGTGTTGCCAATAATCAGACTTGCCTTTCCTTACACGGAAGCATCTATGAAATTCAAGTCTACTTGCGCTGCAGTCCAATGCAAACATTTCAGGTCTTCCTCTAAGATAAGGTAAAGGCACTGTGAAGAGGGGGAGTTTCAAACAGAGCTGATGTATAAAGACAGATTACGAAGCAAGACAATAGCACTACCTACATCACAACAAAATGACCTTAAATTAGTTTTATGAGAATGAACTTTGACAATAATGAAAGATAAAAAGGTGTTTGATCACTCAGAACATCATTCCAACCTACTTTACAGAAATAGCTACTAAAATATGAAAAAATAAGCAGGCAAATATTTCATCTTGGAAAGCAGATGAATATATCTACAGATGACGGCAATTCAGATTTGAAGATTAGGTGTTATATGAAAAATACAGAGCAACTGATGCACTTTTTCCGGCAAGTCTTAAAAACTTGTATTTTACGAACTTACCAGTTTATCACCCAGATCTTGCATTACTGAGCATTTCTTTTATCTGCTTAAACGTTGTAACCCATTTTGCACACCACCTAAATACTGAATTATTCTACAAAATTCTACAACAAGTTTCACGTTTCATATGTTCATTTATAACATTATAATATTGTGTTGTTACAATTATTCATCTCATATTCAGAAGAATCATGATTTACAGACAGCCATAAATTATGTCCATCAGTCTGGTGCATGCTAAGGGGTAAGTTTAGATAACCAGCTGCGAAGCTTTGGTCCAAGAACATGAAAGAAATACAACCCATGCTGCAACAGAGGGAAGCATCACAGGCTCTTTAAATTTAAAATAAGATGTAGATGTGTGTAATTAAGGAGGCTTGCAGAATCTAAGTACATACGCAGATACTGTTTCAACAACTAACAGTCCTGAAGTTCCAGAATAAATACAGGGAGCAGGCAGAGCTAAATATCCTTCTCAGAATAATTGCCAGTAACATTGGAAATTTCAAAGCACGGTACAAATGCGCTGCGCACTCCCACTATTTAACAAGTGTTGGAGCTGACCCACAGCAGGAGCCCCCATGAGCTGCTGTAACTCATCGGTCTGGCAGAAAACTAGGTCAGTAGCCCCACAAACACACGACTTCAATTTCTGCCAGGTTAGTGACTTAAAGCTGCTTAATGAGGGGTTCCGGATGAGCACAAGGGAGAGGAAGGAATACATAGCTAGGAACAGGAGAGATGCTGGAAGAGAGAGATCTCCTAATGGATTGCTGCTGTAAGAAGGATGACTAAATCATAAGTCTCCTGCCTGGTCCCTGAAGGCCCTTGCCAGAATGCAATAAATAACTGGGGACAAGTAAGGAAAGAACTGTAAGTGCTCTTCTGCCTCTCTCTACCTCAAAGGGCACCGACTGACCAAACCTCAGCAACCGTTACATGCAGACAGTTCCTAAAAAGCAACCCTATGCAAAAATAAAATTATGTATTCACAGTTACATATTTATATGGCATCTTTAAAACGACATTAAATACCATCTCCATAGAGAAATTGTTACTATTTGCCCTGAAATGGAAAGAAAAAAAAAAGGCGGGGGGGGGGAAGTGGTGGTGAAGGAAGAGACAAATACATTTCTGGATTAAATTGATCTACCTAAAAAAAGTGCAGCTAGAATCATGTATTAAACTTTTTGGAATAGAATAACAGACTACCTCATGGGCTACTTGATTTTTAAGGCAACAATGAACCTGTTCGACCAACACAAACTGTTTCCTAAAACAAAAATGGTATAAATAGTGAAGGTGTAACACCCTTTGCAAATCATGATGCTGGCATTGACCCTGGCAAGCACCATTCTGCATCAAATTAATGACAAGTGAGAATGAACCCTTGCTTCCAGCTAGCTGCGTAGCTTACGTACCAGTCCTGAAGTTTTCACTTTGCCTTACCTACTACAAGAGCATCAGAAACAGAGATTACATTTCTTAACCACTGAAATGCAGAGATTCTGTCCCACCAGATGACTATCTTTATCTGAAAGGATTTAAAGTATTTTCTAGCTATGATGCACTATTTTTGTATATATGCAATGAACGCTGCTCAGTTGCTGCTGTTAAGAACAAAGATAGGTAAGTCATTCATGATAGGGTAAGTTACACAGGACTGTTCAAAAATTGACTTTCTAGTCTTACCTAAAACATGAGCCATGACAAGTCAGAAAAAATTAGTATATCTTTCAGTGGTATATATTAGCTCTGAAACCGTTTCCTGTGGCATAATGGCTTGCTTTTAATGAAATCATAAAGAAATCACAATTAATAGTTAAACATTAGAAAAACAAGGCAAGATATCTATTACTGTTTATATTTAGAGAGGTCCAGAAGAGTTTGTCTGCATGCGTCAGTAGTCATTTGGGGGAGGGGAGGGAAAGTCTACCTTCAAAACTCATTTCTCTCAGCTTCATAAAACTTTTGAAAATGTATCATAGCCATAATCACTGCAAACACTGTAAAAATAGGCAAGTAAGTTACAGTAATAAATACTGTTAAATATTTGATCTTGAAGTTAACTTCAATTGCACACCTAAAAACTTCCCCAGATTGTTTTTAAAGATGTACTGACATCACCTAAAGCCACTAAGGGTAATGTTAGATAATAAACTGAAGTTTGTGGTAACTGACTATTTTGAAAGCAGCAAGAATACACACGATGTTGAAATTTAAGTTCTTCTGAAATTTCCCTTAAAATACTGGTGTTTCTGCTGGGTTTCTCCCTTATACTCATCCCAGGCAGCTGGCTACCTCTGCCCCATCTTCTGTTCAGACAAAGACACGAACCTGGGAGGCCAACATAATCCATGCATGAGAGTCACAACAGAAATTTTTACTCTGCTAATGAGTCTGTTCTCAGTCAGGTTTTTGTCCAGGGTGCGGAGGGTGGGAGCAGGTTTGGAGGTGGAGAGAAAGGACTGTAGTTTTATTGCTGTTGTTGTTTTAAATATGGTATTTCAGCCATACCAAGAGTGGTCAGCAAACCCACTTTCTAAGTGAGCTTGACTTGAACCGAAGTGACCTTGCCTCCCCAGCTTTGCTAATGATACTTGAGAAGAGGTTCTGTGAATCTCTTCCAAATTTTTGATAACCAAAACCATAGTCAGAAATTATTAGAAGTAGAAGATGCCACGACAATCATACGTTTTAGTCACCTTATAGACAAAACCATAAAGCTCTACAAGCTTCCAGGGCTGCAGTATCAGATTATGAAAATAAACCCAGCCAGTACTTCAGAAAACCCAATCTGGCCCTCTGGCTGGCTGCCACAAAATCTTTACTTCATTTAAATTCTGCTCCAATTCTGCTCTCTGTTGTTTCATTGCTTTAGGGAGCTTTCACTTCACAATGAGGGCACCTCTGCCAATCTAGCCCAGCCTCTGTAAATAATTTACTGGTTACATGATTTCATCATAAGCAGTGACTGGAACTGCAGCATTGGGGAATTTAAAACATGAGTGTGAAAACGTCCACTTACCAGAATCCCCCCCAACAGCCGGGGCCCTATCGGTGGCCCTTAGGCAATGTCTGGCAGACCTGGAACAGGTCTCCGCTTGCTATGGGAACCACCAAATATGTTTCACCAAGATGGGGATGAAACTCCCCTCCAAGAAGGGTAACTACTTCAACACAGCCACCGTAAGCTTCTAATGAAGTACACTGACAAAGCAAGGAGAGAGGGCACTCGACATCGATTCCTCCCCTGCGTCTTTTAGACAGTCTCTCGTATTCCTTTTAAGATTCATTGTACCTCATGCCCAGAAAAAACAGTCTCAAGTCAATTAAGAAACATCAAACCTCTTGCTGACTCCCTCAGAAAAACTAAACTGCCTCATGCAGGCTTTTAAAAATATGGAGGGGGCAAGGAGGTACCTCATCCACAACAGCCAGCTGCACCCGCCATTAAAAACTATACTGTTGTCTTCACAAGAGGAATGAGGACAAGAAAACTTTTACTCCTCCTGTAAAGGCCTTTAGGATAATCTTTCCTATGTGAAATTAGTCAGACGCACAGTTTGTGTCACTGGGGCAGTCCCAGAGAGAGAACGCAACAGTCTCTCTCCACAGGGACGTAAGGTTTTGTCATTGAAAGCATGGCTGTAAAACTGAGAGCACGTGCAGCTCTGAAGAAGTTTGAGCTCTGCGTGGAGACATGCACCTTGTGAATGGATCCATTAAAAACACTCATCTGAGCACAAGTCCCTCTGCTTAGGGAGCAGAAAGCAAGAGGCAGCAGTCACCTGAATACCGTCCTCCCCAGCCGGCAACTTCTCCAGGAAGCATCGGGAGTGGGGACAAGCTGCAGAATAGCAGCGATGTGAATTCTCCCTTGTTAGATAATGGAATGTTTCCTTATCTTCTTCAAAAAATTTTTGCTAGGAGTTACGGATTTCTCCCTGCAAGCTCTATGAAATTATTTTACTGAAGGCTTTTATTTATTTATTTATAATGATACAAAACAAATTCAAGCAGAAGGAACATTCTCATCAAAATTGCAAACCAGTGGAAGACACAATGGCAATTCAGGTCAGATAGGTCATAAATATTTCCATTAACACACTAGGTCTGATTTGTCATTGGCTTTTTATCATTATCTGGTTTTGTTAAACTGACCACCACCGCAAGTGATCCTGTTCTAGTTTACCTTCATATGATTTCAGCTCAGTATGTTCATATACGTAACCTGAAATTCAAGTTTTAGGACCTCTTCTAAACTAATTGCACTGTTAACCATCTTTTCAATGTTAGCCAAATAAGGACAGCGCTGAGGGACAATTGGGTTGACATTATTTATATTTACTTACTTTTAATTTGAGAGAGGAGGGAATAATTACATTTATTATAACCAAGCCTGGAACTCTGCCTGTAATTAAGGATCTGACACATCTTAGAAGAACTCTATTTTCGGTTGCTGAAGACATTTGCCAAACTATCAGTGTGGTCACAGATTTCATACAGCGTGTGTTTTTCTCCAGTTTTATGTGGAAGCGAAACACAGATTCTGTTAAAATGACGCTGTCATGCCTGAGAGTAAGACTCCAAAAAATAGCTTGTGAACTCCATATTAAAATACTTTTTGAAAGTATTCTGTTGACAAATTCTAAAACGGGAAGAAGCTGAATTTAAGATGTGGCAGATGGGCTGCCTCATACCAAGGGTGTGGCTTTTGGTCGGTTTGCGGCTAGCTCTTTTTTTCTTTTGGGGAAGTGGAAGGGGAATAGAGGGAGGATTGCTCATTTTCTTGACAAAGTACCAAAATTATAGGCCTCTGAAAAACTTCAGAAGAGGTTGTTAGTTTGGAAACTCAATTTTTCACAGACCAGCAGCACTGGACATGCTCTACAGTCTCTCTTGGACGTTGGATTGTTGCACATGCCGCTTCCATAGGCAGGTAAAAGTGCCCTCAGCTGCTTTATGAATGAGCTGAGGTGAACTCACCTTCAGGTCCTCAAGCACCTACTCTGGTAAAACTGGAAATAAAAGCACGACTCTCTCCTAAGCTCCTTGGCTCTTGCCAGGAGAGCACAAAAATAGGAAGCAACCAAAATACTACCAACGCTAATATGTGAAAAGCAGAGAGAAGACAGACCACAGGTCAGTGGAGAAAGCAGCAGCGGTGCCACTTCTCAGAGAAGCAGACAAAAGCAAAGGAGGTCAAAACCAAATGAAAAGATCAAAAGCCAGAGAGAAGATGCAACTGAAACAGAGAAAAGAGAGACTGGAAATGCTTGTAGTCTCCAATAAAGAGCTACTCCACTTTGTAGAAGCAACTTTCCCCCTCCACCCCCACCCTGTAGGTACCTGGCATTTATTCTATGATTCTGGCCACGATGTTGTGCTTAGGAAAAAAATATTGCAGTAAGAAACAGTAGGATATAAACTGCTAGGTTCAAAGCTTAAGCAAAAGATTTTTTAGTAACATCTTGTTTTCAATATATAAAGTTTTGGGTTGGGGGTTGGGGTGGTTTTTTGGTTGTTTTTTGGTATTTTTTAAAATTAATTGTTTCCATATCCTTATTGCAGGCTGCTGTCACCAGGGCAGCTGGATGCAAGACAGCCTGCAAGACTGATTTTTTTCAGTCTTTTCTCTATTCTTCTTTAGGACTCTTTGTAGTCTCTTTCCTGTAATAAGTGGAGTTAAATCTCAAAATTTTAAGAACATCATTAAATACTCCTCTAATTCATCCAAAGATACAATAAGATATGAAATGTGGTATAAGGAGAATCAGGATTACAGAATAAGGTGCAATACTTCAGAGGAGAAAGTCTTTGTAAACACATATGGACTCCAAGGTTTCTAGCAATGCACACTTATGCAACCAATCTCCCAACAAAACAAGCAACAATTTACAAATTGAAACGATCATAACTTCTTATCCCATAGGATGAAATCATTTGGGTAGAACTGGGGATACAAGAAATATCTGGTGGCTGCAGAACAAGCCTACAGGCACAGAACTCAAGCAAAATTCCACCAAAGACGATTTGAGGCAAGCCACTCTTTATGCCGCAACTACTCATCAGAAAAACGAGTAGATAACA
This sequence comes from Rhinoptilus africanus, assembly GCA_013400135.1. Lineage (NCBI taxonomy): Eukaryota > Metazoa > Chordata > Aves > Charadriiformes > Glareolidae > Rhinoptilus > Rhinoptilus africanus. The sequence continues at coordinate 281,093 of VXBO01004505.1, read as the reverse complement.
CAGCCCTGTCTCACCAGGATATATTCCCTGCTTGTTATCAGCACTCAGAATAACACAGACTATAATTCCGTTATTTAGCATTCGTGAGGATAGCAATAGCAGGGAGTACTTGTTTTAAAGAAAACAAAAGCTTACAGATGTGTCATTAAAGAAAGTGCCCATCCCTGGCAAGGCTTAATACTTTCACATGAGAAAGGAGTACGAGGAGTCCTAATATTTAACGGAACAGATTGATTCCAGTGCTTCAAGTGTCTGGTTTTCAGAGACAATTCAGCTACTTCAATGCTGGCTTGTATTTGTATTCAGTAGTATTTAGTGAACTACATCAACAAACAAAAATGGTAAGATACAATGTATTTTTAATTAATATATTGCTTCTCTGCAGATTCTTCTGTGTTTGGTACCAGACAAAACTACATACCAGGGAAACAGAGCTGAGAGAAGGAACGTGTTCATACTATGGCAGAGACAGGTAATTATGCACAAACTCTGAATGTTTCAGGCTAACATCAAAAGTCAACTACTTAGATTTACTAAGAGATCTACAAAGACTTTAAGCAGAAAACAATTCCTCTTTGTCCAACCTTGTCAGTGACTAACTCAGATTTGATTTTTTTGTTTTTCATATGCTTAAAGAGGTGTTTATTACACAGCTCTTCTGAGGAAGATTCATTCTTCACACTAGTCTAGTGCCTAGAGCTTCAGCCATTCAGCCACAAAGGAAAATCAGGATGGAAAAATGTTTATGTCCAATTATGTTATCAGCATTCTTGCACCTCTCTAGCATATCTTGTGCTTCCAAGCAGTAGATTATTAAAATAACCTTTTCTGTTACAGATCTCTTCTTTTTTATTGATGAGCCAGTACTATACCATACATTCTTCTGTTTTAATCCACTGTTCATCAGTATGCCACAACAGATTTCCACACTTGTAAATCTGCTGTACTTTTTCATTAATACAGTTTGAAATCCGCACCTAGTTAGCATGTTTCTCCCACAGTAAAGAAACTCTAGTTCAGTGTCTATGGCCCATTCGTAATGGTTTTAATATGGCAATACTGTAAGGTTTGGCAACTAGCTTATTTTAATTCAGGTATTTAATAACACTACATCCTCCTTTTTGGAAATTGGATGCTAAAAGTTACAGCTTTCCAAAAATGACTTAAAATGTTGTCTCCTAATTCCAAAGTCACTAATTTCAAGACCATAATCATCCTGTTCTATCTCTGTCAGAGAACAAGCCTTAAGAAAACTTACAAAGCTCACTATTAGCAATGACTGTTAGAAACAGAAAGGGAATGGAAATCAATTGATTAAATGTAAAAAATGGCCACAACTACCTTAAAGTTTCATCAGAGTATATATAGCTTAAAATTTACCAAATCGTACTGAGAAATTAGCATTGAGTAAGCCCATATAATTCACTTTTACTGATTCTCAGATAGTAGCCCACAGGATTCCCTCACACTAAACTCACTACTTGAGATGTAAAAAAATAATAGCTTCAGAAAAGGTTAACAGAAAATGCTCTTAGGGTTTCATATTCTTTCTTTAAACACCCTTTCTGTCTAGGAGTTTCTTAAAATCCACAGGGAGGGCAGGGCTCAGAGTACTTTCACATATACTAGTACTAGAGGCCACAACATTCCAGTAACATAACTGGATAATTCTAAAGCTCAAATTACCTGGTCTCTCTCCTACACAGGCAGAACAGTCACTTGGAGAACATTTGACAGAAGAGAGGAAAAAAACACAAAGGAAATACACAAAGATGGAAAAAAGGCTAAAAGAATAATGAAATTTCATCAATGTGCTCGCGTCCCTATACTTTTTCTTGCAATAAAAAACCAAGGATACTCACTGTCAAAAGAAAAGGGGAAAAAAAAGGTTACACAGAGAACGTTCTAGTTTACTGCTGCTTCTAAGAAATGCAGTGAAAGCATGTCAGAGTACAGACTCTTGGATTTGCTAATTTAAATATAGATACAACTAAAGATTAGAAATTTACTTTCATCTAAAATAAGGAACATCCACCATGTGCCTACCAAATAAGCACCACATTTTGGCTGAATCATTAAAATATATTCAAGTAGTTGGGCAATAGTACACACTACCAAAAAAACCTATTTAGTAATTTGTTCAGCTGTCTTAGCTGTTTATTAAACTTCACAGGAGTAGTTCAATCAAACAGATAAAAAGGATGAGTGGATGATATAAAACAACATATGCTTGGAATCTGTGGCCTGCTTGGGGTAAAGAGTCAAAGAAATTGAGGGATCTGGAATGATTATAAAAAATTGTGTTCAACTAAGCAGAATTCAAACAGCAGTAAGGTAAAACACAAGGCAAAACACTCCAAAATATTTTTCAAATGAAAATGTATATAAAACTGAAACCAAGCAGTTAACAGTGGTAAGAAATTAATAAACACATTTCTAAACCTTCTGAAAAAATTTCACTAAAAATTTGGTAATTTTAATAGTTGTATGTTTTGCAATAAAATCACCACTTTTCACAACTTTTCTCCGTAAGTATAGTTTTAATAAGTACAATGCTTTCACAGCTAGCCTTCAATTATGACATGTCATTTTGGGATCGTAATGAAAGAAACCCAAACCGGTGGAGGACAACAGAGCAGGAGCCAGCAAAGCAGAGATCTGTTCCTCTTTGCTGGTGGCATGCTAAGCAACAGCGAGATACGCCATCTCACTATGGTCCTCCTTCCATCCATCGTCTATATAGTTTGTAAGTACTCTGATGCTTTTCTTCATTACAATCACAGTTAGGCTTCAATGCTTTTTTCTTTTTTCTTTTTTTTCTTTTAAACACGTGTACTGCAATAGTAAGTGGTGCGCGCGGCACAAATTCTCAAAACACGACTGCTGTCTCAGAGCAGAAAATCCAGGGAATGAGACTTGTCTCCAGGTCCCAAGAAAAAACAACATTGATGGCAACTTACACAATTGCTTAGAAGGGAAAAGCAGCTATTTTTAACTATTTTGCTTAGTGGCTGCACTTGAGGGAGGCTCCCGTTTCCTTTCTTCGTCTTATGGAGCAGCCGTAACTACTATTTCCTTTTCCCTCAGCTGCTTTTACAAAATATCTGGGCTTGCAGCTTGCAACGATTCACTGTCTCCAGTACTATCACAGGTTCAAAGCAAAAGCCGAATACTGCTTCCAAACCAACTTCTGTCCCAGAGGGCAGCAGGCAGCTGCACCTTCGAACGCATCTATTTCTGCTGCACACAGAAATAGCAAGCCTGCAGGAGGTACGGCCCTGAACATGAACCAGCAGGTCAGGCCGGGCATCCAGATTTACGCTGCTGGTGCTCCCACTAGTAAATGCAAAGGGGATGCAGCTCTCGCACAGACATATTTTGATTCTGCTGGTTAAGCACCGCTACTTGGTGTGATCACTTGCACTTCAGACAACTTACTGAGGCACAGGAATCTGTAGAGACAGACAGGCTGTGTGCCTTGTCAGCTCCTGATAACCCAAAGGGAGTATTTGGTGGACCATTAAAGAGGAATTTAAGAGCTTCTCTCTAGGACTATCATTACCAAAGACCTAGTTAACTCTGACTCTAGTTTATTTTAAAGCTGTGAGGGGTTTATTATCATATGCTAAAACAAATCTTCTGCACTCCTTAACAGAACAGGAAAAATGCTACAATATGCCAGGTACGGGACAGAAGAGAGGAACTCCATCATTTTTCCTTAAACGGAGACATTTGAGACGAGGGCAGTCTTTGTATTCACATTTGTATACATTTTGTGAATAAAAACCGGAAGGATAGGAAGGGCAGAGCAAGCAAAGGCTACAGCAGTTCTAAGCTAACTTCCAAAGCCTGATCTCATCAGTCTTGCACAATACAACTCTAAACACAAAGATGAGAATTCAAAATAATTCCAGCGGACCTACAAGGAAAGGTATCCGCTGTCACACTAAGGAACAGATACAGATCTCCAATAGAGCATGATGATTTTCTTTTTAAACCGTCACACCCTCCCTCCCCCCCATACAGTAGTTGACAACACTGAGAATAATTTTTGTTTTCTTCTACACATAGTGAAAATATATATTACCAGCTTGCCTTTTAAAAGTCCTCGGACCCTCTCATAAAATGCACTACAGGAGAAATAGTTTGGAAATCTGTGGCATGGAATCTGTATATCCCTAAGGACTGAAACAGCCCTTCACAGAAGTTTCACCTTAACTGCCCCACTCCCCAAACCCTAACCAAAGCTTCATACTATTCTTCCGAAAGCATTATTTAAATATATATCTGAAATCGCTTCCTTAATTACTCCCTCAAGCTCATGCATGTTTAAAAGAAGTTTAGTAGATGAGCCACTTCTCATGGGCTATACTGAGCCAAGTTTATGTAGGCAGTGACTGTCCTATACCGCCTCTAATCTCACCCCACTGCATCTCCCCCAGAACAAATTACACATTCACAGAGGATCTGTCATCTGTCAGTCATCTCAGAGTTTGTGTTCTGCAAGACAATAAAAGTAGAAAAATAAGAGCGCACCACTTTTAGAAAGCACACCAGAGAGCCGGGGAAACTAAGCATTCCTTTAGGGAAGAATAAACTTCAGTCTTTTGCACTTCCTTTATGCATCCCAGTTGATCTGAGCGCTTATCAAAGATCTCTTTTTAGTAACATGATACAACTAGTTTCTTTTCATTAAAGCGAAGAAATGCATAAAACAGTAATGCTCAAGTTTAAATAAAAGTGTCTTTTTACAATAAATGAAATAAGGTGATTAAGTGAAGACGAAGAAGAGAAAGTAACAAGAAAGAAGCACACATGAATAACCAACCACCTCCGAACTGGGGGATTTAGCATCCGTGGGGAAGAGAGAAGCAGGAAGGTCTACAACTGTGAAAGTCTATTCTCTGCAAGAACTTGAAATTACCCCTTTTTCCACTAAATGAGGCAGCGATCCTGCAGAGAAAAATACTTTATAAAAACCGTCACAATTATGCACAAAGCAGCTGAATTAAGGCCCATCAGTTATAATAAAGACATTTGTGGTTTATATGACTGATTTCAATTTTTGGTTTTAATGGTCTGCTTTTAGGTAATTCTTGTTTTGCTAGTGAAAACAAAACCATAGAATTATGCTCATCCTCTGCTAAATACAACATTTGCAGTGCCCCTTCTTCCAAGCTTGACCTGAGTTTAGACTACGGAGGGGTCATCATCTCCTGCTCAAGCAGAACAATTCACAAGGGAGAAGAATGATGCCCACAAAGCCAGATAAAATATGAAATTACAGTGGGAATTTACCGTACAAATACTCTGCAGCAACTTTGTATGTGCATGCTAACAACTTCTTTCCAAGACCTACCTTACACTTACTGCAGGTTAGGAGCATGCACACAGGCAAAGCAACACAGTTGGCAAACTAGATTCCATCTGAACTGATCCTCTTCCTTTACATCTCTTTGTTCATGAGTTTTTAGCATTTATCCTCAAGCTGTCAAGGTGCACCTCACTGCTTCTGCCTCCTACGCTGTCAGGGGCATCTGCTACTCACTGTTTGTCCTCACATCACCAAGAAAACTTGAAAACACCTTTCCACGCTTTCCTCAATAGCTCCACCGTTTTTCCCCTCAGCAGCAGTTCTCCCCAGCTGATTCTGGTAGCGTCCACACAGAAATAAAGCTGACAAATGCAGCAGAACTAATTAAAGTGGGCTCAGCTTGTGCTACATCACACTTTACCTTTGCATTTTGATATGCCTTAGAAGTAGACACATTCCCTTAAAAAAAAAAAAACCTTTTGTTGGAAATTTGTTTTAAAAAGTCAAAGCTCACTCTACTACTCTACAATTAAAAGAGGAGATGAGTCTCTAACAGTATTTCCTAATACTTTCTGCTATAAAAGTGTACTTCAAACTTCCTCCCACCTCAACTAGATAATAAGCTTTTCCTTCAATCAAATATAATTAACTGTACAGCACTTCATTAAACCACTTCTATGAAATGAGAAGAAAGCAGCATTCTGCAACCCAGATAGCGTGCTTTCAAGTCAAGACCCTTAACCCTAGGAAGAGTATTGCTGGTGATGGCACTGAGCTCTTGACTTGCCTTTCCATGCGCCCACCACAGCACATTCTTTAGCTGCAAGGTCACTTTTAAGAAGGAGATTAGCCTTCCTTGTTTGGTACGGGATGAATGATGCTCTCTGCCTGTCTAGACTGAAACCTGATGGAATGCAGTTACCTCTGCACCTCGGATTCCCACACCTCACGGAAGTGAAGCAAGCCCCGCTGTTATCAATTAAGGACTGAAACTAACTCCTTTATGTAATTGCCACAAAGGAATTTACTATCAGATTCCATCACATACGTCATCCTCATTTGTTATTATGTATTTCAGCTAAAAGTAATAACCGTTTGCATGTGGCATTCCTAGATTATTTTAAACTATTTAGTCACAATTATATGTTGAAAGCACATGTCAGTAACATAAAGGTAAATTCATTACATCCTTATTCTAACCATCCTAAAAAGAATAATACAACCAAGGCTGGAGAAGGGTCTGCAAATCTAGGAAAAGAATCAAGACATAAATACCTTGTCCTGTAATAACACTGGTAAACATCCAGCCAGGATGTCTAGTTTTATCTGGAGAAGGCAAGGATACTGCAACCGGTTTACCACTGAGCGTTTCCTGATAGACTCACTAAAATGCCTGATTTCCACAATCTGCATCAAGTCCAAAGAACTAACTGTAAATTTGTGTAAGTGACTAAAGCATTCATGACCCTGGAATACTAAAAAAGCTGGTGGGATTACACCAGTATCTTGTATTATAAGCATTTGAAACCAGAACATAACTGTACTGAACCTCATTGTCCCAAAGCAGTTCTAATTTTAAGCTTACAGCATTAACACAAAAATACATGAAAAAAGAAACACTGAGAGGCTCATAACTGGCATCACTTCAGCACAGAAAGAGAAAAATGACTTATTGTAATTTCCATTTAAGTACAGAACTTTCACATTACTTTTCATTTTCCCCTCAGTAGTCAGAGACAGAAGACAAGCTAGCTGATACAGTAAGAAATTCAATATTTAGAATTATCTTGATTAACTTCAATTTGAAGCCTGGCTAAAGGCTGTTGACATTTTTTGTTTCGTTTTTATTTTGCGTTATATGCATTAACATATTGCAGGAAGACTGGAAGTGATATATAACAGCATGGTTAAATGTACTTTGAATCCTGGTATCTGAAAACTATGGATTTAACTAGATTTTAAGATTGGCAGAAAAGATACCATATGCACGACAAATACATGAAAACTGCCACCAAAAAGGAGCGCATCTCTTCTTGTCAGTAGTAAAGCAACATTAAAACATACGTGTTATTTGTAAAACTCCATAGCTATTCAATCACTTAAATTACGCATTACCTAAGACACTGCACTGATTTTCACAAATACCTAACAAGAATTTTATGGAAGATTAATCCTGATCAAATGCAAGGAGGTAAAGTCATAAAAAGGATAGAGATTCTATGCAAATTCTTATTTCACTTAGTACAACCATGAATTATTCCTGTTCCTTGTATTAAAAATATGCTCAGTAAAGTTTTGCATTAATTGCCACATAGAAACATTTATTAAAAGTTAAAATTTCAGGTTTTATCTGCTTATTTTCACTCACAGCAGTTCAAGCAAAAACCTGTTGCTGCTGTTTTGCCGGGTACTAGCTATACTATACACAGTGCAGTTCAGACACAATTCTGGGGGATGTATTCTGGATTCTCCATTCTTCCCAACGGGTCCCTCAATTTTTAATGAGAATCTTAATTAACTGTGGAGCTTTGTGACTTTTACACCTATCTTCTTCCCTCCTTGCTGGATCACCAACTCCATTCACAGTTCTGTTTACACCATGTTAAGAACCCATTCTTTATTTCCCTGCATGCTTTATTATGTTCTCAGCTCAGCTCTTTTGTTACTAACCCTTCTCCCACCCTTCCAAAACTGAGAAAAAATGAGAAAATCAAGTTGTTGCCCATGATATCGCTTTGACAAGATCTACCTCCTGTTGCAGGCCTTCCCTTGCTTCAAGATGAAGGACTTTGTTTTGATGACTGCTTCAAAGTACATGTCACCTGAATAGTTGCTTTCATATTTAACTCTTCCATTCCTCAGCAGGACCCAATTCAACATCACTTTCACTGCATTCCCTCTTAAATGCCTCCAGATTTCCGCAGTGAAGTGACTTCTGCTCAGAATATGTTTGCCAGTCCCATATATTATGGCACTACTTATTATTCAAGTGTTTTAGGACCTCACTGGTTTGGGGGGGGAGGTTGGTCCTTCACATGGGAAAGGGAGAATATTCTTGCATGAACTTGTTTGCATTACTATATTGCTATTGTATCACTAGTCTGCCTTATTTTAAACACCTTCATCCTATTTTTTAAATTCCTTTACTATGCTCTATTACACTACTTAAAATAAGGGAAGCTAAATTTGCTGACAGCTTCATTAATGGTACTACTTCTCTGACAGGAAACAATAAAAGCAAAGAAAGTCTGTATTTGCCATTTAAGATATTGCTAAGTTTGTACTGAAAAATTCAGGAAAAAATATTGACTAGATTTTAAATTCTTAGCTAAAACTATGTTAAACAACTGTGGCCAAATAACTGTGTTCTGCTGCAACAGCATTAACTACTACAGACTAAATTTAACCAAAATTTAATTATACGAGATTCATCTTAGTATAACTAAAAGAGAAATTATTTAACAGGTCCTGGTAGATTCTGTATGTAATTAATAAGTGTAAAGTTTACCAGTCACACAAAATAAGCTGTTTATAAGGACTTTTTGGAAATAAAGAACACTAAACAAACAGCTAATTTGCTAATATTGAAATATTAGGGTTTAGCAGTGAAGCAGACTGGTATGCTTGAATTTTGGTAACAAACTGAGTACATAAGGATATATTCACATACAGACACACATGTATATATGTACTGCAAGTCATCTTTACTGTATCTATGCAGTACATACCAGAATCAGGGATTTGCCTATGTTAAATTCATAAAAAAGTTTATAGAGAGATCCAAATACTGCTGCAGCAGGCACGAGAAATTATTTACCCTAATTTAAGCAGAAATAAACTGCTTCCGCATCTTTTTTTTTTTTTCCCCCCACTCATTTAGATTCACGGAGTCATTCATCCCAGCCTGCAAAGCCAAGTACGAATAGCACAGGACGCTGGAACAAGTTCTTCCACTTCTCAGCCCACACCAACAGCAAGCCCTGCGAGACCGGAGTGTGTGTCCTGACCCAGCGCTGGTCCCCTCTTGCAGCTGGCAGAGCCCAAGCCCGGGTGGCTATTTCGGTCAAGGCAGCTGCTCTGGCTACAGCTCCCTGCCCTGGGCCATTACAGCTAGAAATAAAGGAAAAGAACTTGAAACATGCAAACATTAAGAAACCGACACGGTGGTGGCATCCGGACGAACTTCATTACAGGGTTCCTTTTATCCTTCTCTGATTGCAATTGAAATTATTTTAATACAGAAAGATTGTTCTTGGGCGAAGTGCCTGCTTTGCATATATATGGCAGTGCCACAGCCTAACTAAAAAGATAGGTGTTACAATTTTCCTACTACAGTCTTAGTTTTCTTCAGCTTACTATATTGGCTCTACATACCATTCATATCTCAGACAGCTAAATATAATGAAAATTTATATTTAAGAACTGGTAGCTATAAAAAAAAAGCCTAACCTTCAGCTATGAAGGTCTCTTGTCTGCAAATAAACAGAAAAATAATTTCTAGGGTTTGGGTTTTAAACAAAGAAAAAGACTGGCAAAGTTTACAGCATATTGCACATATCTGTCGTGTGTAGTATGTCCACACCAAGATTTTTGCAACTTAAGAGGTACAGGGACACAAAGCCTCCCAAGTAAATAAGCCTTACTGACTTCTCTCTGAAGGATAGCACCAGGAAGGTTTAATTTTGAAGTAGGTTCAGCAACAAACTAAATACAACAGAACCACTCCATCGCTAAAAAAACCAAACGTTTTTTAGCACTGGACAAATGAACAGACCCCTGTAAGACCACTTATTTAATACAATCATTACTATAGAAAATAGCTCAAACAGTAACATGACCCATTATTTTTCCTGATACATGTTTGTCAAGACTAACAAATTTCAGAATAGCAAAGAACTGTGGATTAGCTTAAATTCTTGGAAAACCTAATCAAGGTTCTCTAATATGGATGGTCTAGGAGTTTTGTTCTGAGGATCTGTACCCATGCTGCTTTGTTTGCAGAAATAAAATGTTTTATTTTTAATCGAAACCAAGACAAACCAAGTAAATCTGATAAGGCAAAAGCAAGAGCAGTAGAGCATGTTTAGTCAGTCATCCTTGTCACTGAAGTTAAAGCTTCTCACACCAGGTGAACCTGACCTTTGTGACTTATGCAGAGGGAAACGTACTTCACGCCAAGAATGATGAGCTTGGGAGATGACACTGCCAACGCCCAATACTTTGCTATTAATTAAGTGCTGCATTCTCTAATGTATAAATTAAGGAGCCCAATTAACATACATGACCTACAATTATACTTTCAGTCACCTCATTCACTAAAAAAAAAAAAAAAAAAGCCTCTTACCCATATTTTCTTACGCCCATCCTGCTTACAACTCAAAATAGAAGTAGTATATATAGTAGGAGAAGGAGCATAGATGTGGCTTTTGGCTAAAAATAATAGTAATCGCTGCTGTGCACTGCTGCTAGCATTACCTAGCCCACTTGCCGGTAAAAATCAGGATGGCAGCTCAGAGGTTCACCTCACCAGTAGTGGTGTCGTTGGCTGCCATTTACTCCAACCCAGGAGGTGACAGTACATGCTTTTCCACAACTCCTGCTTAACACAAGTAATAAAACTATTTTTCATGCATTTCACAGATTCAAGCAAGTATAACACATAATAAAAACATGCAAGGGGACCACAGGAAAAACGTAAGTTACAGTACCATTGAGGAAGATCATAAGGAAGTTTAATGTTTGGAAATATCTGAGCTAAAGCTAAGTGTATACACAGGATAGTCAATTAAATCCAGTTTTGAAAGCCTGAAAAACAATGCATACCATAAACTGCAAGTTACTCAAACATACTATGAAGTTGTAAATGGATGATAGCCATTCAGTAAAGTGATTTGGGCATTGTTTTGGAAGTTTAGTTTAAAAAATTGCCTACTACATTGTCTCAGAAGCACAAGTTGTTCCACAAACAGCAGGCTAATTGCCAATAAACGTGCCCTTTCTCACACACTTCTTGCCCAACTCCCACCCCTCCCACTAAAGCCATACCCAGATCTCCTAAGGCACACTGAGTGAAGAGAAGACAGAATATACTGTGCTTAGTCCAGAACGGCGTATGTACCAACACGCTGGCCGGCATCCCTGCACTGACTGGGCAGCCAGTTTTGAGCAAAGAGAATTACTGGGCTGAGTTCTGCTCCCCCTTCCCCTTGGGAAACCTCTACCTTGGAAATGTCTCCTCTATTCAGTTCCTAGTTTTCATAAAAACAGCAGCAAATTAATCTCTTGAGACTTTTAGCATCTTTCACATATGGTTGAAATTGTCCAGCAGATTCATAAATTAATGGTGGAGGCGGAACGGTTTGCAGATGGCAATGACAGTCTTCTGCGTCCATAGTACCTATTTTTTCCTCCCTCTCTCACAGAAATAAGAAACAAAAGAGAAAATACAAAGTAATGAGATGCAGAAGGTAGACATCTTTATAGAGTTCAAAACCAAAAATGTTACTGATGCAAACCCAAGAAGGCAATCAACAAGACCGGCACACCCCAATGACTTGGAATAAGATGCCATCACCACCCAAAAACCTTGTGGTTTCCAAACTTATAAGAATGAGGGAACGGGTGGAGGGCAAAGGCATTATCTAAATGACTAGGTCTCTTATTCATTCTCACAAAAGAGAATAGAAATCTTCAAAACTGCTACCTACAACTACGCTTTCTTTCTCTCCCCCAGTACAAAAACTTCATTCATCAGAAATAAAAATTTTAGGAAGAGCATAAGTTTTCAAAGCCAATTTTTTAAAATTGCAAAAATTTTGTTTTAAAACACTGATGGTCAACTCAACCTTCCCACTGTGAATTACCATAGCCAAGTTTGAGACACTAGGCTTCAACACGTGAACTTGTCAAGACTGAGGTTCTCCCCAGCAATTGTCTATGTGCGTACTCCATGCTATATGTTCAGATGGAATCTTGAATTAGAACAGAAGGGGAATAAAACTACTACTGTTGCATTATGAAAAACATGACAATTAAGCACTGTAACAGGACAGACTACCTAGACAGGCTGTGAAATCCCTCTTCGCTGGAGATTTTAGAGATGTTAGACAAACATTGTTATCTGTACTTATGCAACTAGACCATGGAGGAAACAGAAGTCACTTCCAGCCTTACACTTCTGTGAACTTATGTTTCAGAGAAAGACGACAGAAAGACAGAAAGACAGAAAGACAGAAAGACAGAAAGACAGAAAGACAGAAAGACAGAAAGACAGAAAGACAGAAAGACAGAAAGACAGAAAGACAGAAAGACAGAAAGACAGAAAGACAGAAAGACAGAAAGACAGAAAGACAGAAAGACAGAAAGACAGAAAGACAGAAAGACAGACAAAATATTATTTCAGTACTCAATTTTCTGTTTTGGAGAACAGTTCTTTCATTTATTTTTAAATACAAATTCAAGCAGTGAGCAGGTCCACTAAGTCTACAAGCTTAATAAAATTAATAGTTAAAACTGTATGCAAGCTACGCACAGTTTCCTGTCCTACCCAACATAAAGCATGACCAAGACTGTTTTATTCAAGGCATAAACATTTTGTTCCAAATGAAACTTTACACACTGCTTGCACGCAGCCCTGGCTGGGAAAGCTAGATTCTGCTCAGAAAATGACAGCACATGTCCATGGCACAGCCAGCCTGAGCCCAAACACAATATAGCTCCAGTGGCAGGAAGCCATGCATTCTACTGTTAGGAATGAAACATTTCTGAAGAACCTAACATACCAACTTTCTCTTCCCTCTGGCAAACCAGGCAGAGGAAGGTACTATCTGTCAAGGAAACAACGCCACTGACTACACAGGCTACTGAGAAATACTTAATGGAATATATCAAAAGGCAGGTGGGACAGCAATGTAAAAGTCAACAAATTATTTTTTAGAGAGGTTTGTAATACATGCTAGAGAGGTGTTATCAAAACAACCACTATATACAAAGTTCACCATAAGAATAATTACAAGAAATAGAGGTATGCTTCCCTCTTTGTCCAGGCTGAAGTGAGGTTTGCCTTCCTTCGTAAGAGAACAGGCAGACAATTTAACCAACCTTTTACACGTGGTTCCTTTGAGGGTAAAACCATTCATACTGAAGCAAGGTACCCGTGTAATGTCCCAGGGCTTGAAATTTGGGCTCCTTGGCCATCAGATGAGTGCAGCTTCCATTTCCTCACAGGCTGTGTCTACACTGCACAGTCAGTACCAAAGTACTGAAGTTTGCTTGGAAACTGGAAGCAACTTGGCTGAACTATCACAGAGGTTCATACAGGCTCATTTACCTAATGGAAAAAAGGCTCTTCTCAGCAGGATGAACAGACTCTGTGCAGAATCCTGTGCTTTCACAACTACACTATTTCTTTTCACAGCCATACAGTTGATGAAGCCCTAGTCTGGCGTACAGGCTGCACTTGTATGCGTGTGGTTATCCATCTAGCGTACCAGTCGTGCCCCTCAAGCAAACAGTCTGTTTCCATCTGCTGAGCTAATGCTTCTGAGAGTCAAACAGAAAAATTAATTTAATTTTTAGATTACATCCAAATGAGCCATAAATAAAGGGTATAGTGCTAGTAAAGAAGTAGATATCAGTGTGCAAATAGGTTTAAAAAAACCCTGTTTAATATAAAAGATACATAAGAGTCAGTTACTAATTCAAAACACTGAATTAGAAGAACTGAGTTGAATAGCCAAAAGAGGCTTTTCCTTGTGTCACACAATTCATATTTCGAACAAATTACACTGAGACACTAAAGTAAGTTTAACTGGCAAAACAGAATTGGATAAAGATGCTTCAGTTCACTCATTGTAATTAATAATTAAAATGATCATTAAAAAAAAATACTTCAATCTCTATCCAATTCTATTCACACTGAAAATTCTGCAGGCCTGTTGAACCACACAGATACAGACTTATGGAAAGACTCACAAAGATAAAAGGATATTCTGTTTGCTTTAATTTTCACTTTATACTTTCCGCAAATAATTTACACATTAGACAATGGAATGCTGTCTACCCTGGATATGTATAAAGAAGGAAAAGTGGTTTAGTATTGCATATCACAGAAGGCAAGCAAGTGAAACGAGGAGAGATTAGATCTTTAACACCAGGTCTATATGAACACCCAAACAAAATTCTTTGGCAATATTGGGGAACAGCTCAAAGCTTCACAAACCACCTCTTCAGGCACAATCCTCACGATTAATGCATCTGAATCCTCTAAAATATAAGGGCGTATAAATGTCTCATAGTTCTAAACAAAAGATTTAGAAAGAGGTATTTCAAGTCGTTTGCGAAATAAAGAACAAAGCGGCACAAACCATTTTTTGCCAATAGAACTTTTTTAAACCCCTCAAATTTTTACTGAAGACTACGATAAGTAAAATGTCCTTACTGTAGCATTTTTCTTTACAAGGAGTAATATATGATTTAAATGCAGAGTTACCAGATACCTGTTAAGATCTGGATTTTATGGAAGAAGCCAGTAATATTTTTCACCTAATAATCAGCAAATAATTTTGAATCTAGAGCTAGGTCTTTATTACATCTTCAGTTATAAAGGTGAAGGAAGAACCACCTTCTTTCTTCATTCATATTCCAGGTTATGAGTGAAACTGTCATCTACAGCCCCACTGCAAGATATTTTTTGTAATTTTCTTTATGCATCTTTACATCCTGCCTTTCCTGACCATAGTAAGCCCAGGTCTTTGTGGAACTCTCCCCATGGAGGTCCAGATATTCTCCTCCAGACAGAAATTTAATAAACTGTTACCAAGATACTCTCCCTCTGATGTCATGATTTTGCATTTACAAACACTCAATCCTATATAGTGCTGAGATATAGTATCCATTCGCTGATCAGAAGTAAGAATTAATAATGGTTTTCAAAGCTACAAAGGCAGCATTTTCACTCTCACGGGAGCGTACAGTTCCTACTTTGGGGGAGGGGAAGAGAAGAAAGAGTGTTGGCTCTTTCATGAACATAAAAGGGCAGAATTACACATTAGTGTAGCTTCCCCATGTATAGACATTTTTTTTTTCCTGAAAACTTAAAATCAACCCTTAGTTACTTTAACTAAAGCTCAAATCAGCCATGTAATTACTTTTACAGAGGATTACGACCAAAGGTTTTTTTAAAATGTAGATTGTTAAAATTTCACAATTAAGAAATAAATCACCATGGGAAAATAGGTTCCTGTTCACAAAACAACCAAACAAGCTGGCATCGTTAATGCCCTTTTTAACAAGGCAAAACCAGAACTGAAATTCTGGGAAAGCTGTTGCCAGGCCAGGATTGAGGTGAATTGGCAAAACCGTGCAAATGGGCTCATGCCGCACCTGCCCAGCCCTTGGCCTCCTTCAAATCCGTACTCCCTCCTTCGGTAACCCTTCTCCCTCAGCAGGGCAGAGAAATTACCAACTCACCGAAGTTTTCACAAAGGGAAAAAAAAAAAAAAAGCCTACGCTTTTTAAAAATTACATTTGAAAGAAAAGTTGACATGCTGGACATTCTTGATTCAAACGTGCTTTAATACCAAGACTTTTGACCTTCAGAAGTCCCTTCTCCCAGAAAAAAAAAAGGGGGAAAAAAAAAAGGGAAAAACACTCCTCAGAAACTACCACAGAGAGACGCTGCAGACATCAGTCTAAAATAATGGCAGCCAAAGGTCAGAATGATATAGACAACATCAATCTTTTCATTTAAATATCTTCCTGAAAGAGACCTCTAAAAAAGCAGAAGCGAGAAAATCACAGACTATCCAGTCAGAGCGATAAAGAAAGTGCCCAAACAGGTATAATTCACAGGATTTTCTTAGAAATCACACCAAGTATCTACAATTTTGACAAATAAATCAATGTTCAAACCTCACTGAAATATAATACGGAAACTACCATCAGCTTGTTGGGTCATTTCAGCAAAATACAGCAATTTTCTTACAAGGATTAATTTATGAATTATACACATCAGATTACAAAATAACACTTAAAAAAAAGAAATGCAAACTGGATCCCAATTAGCAAAAAATACACCAAAGTCCGAGGTGTCTCCCAGAACTGCTGGAAAATGTGTACAGCAAGAAGAATTGCTATTAACGCCGAACAAAGCTGGGTAACCCTCAGAAGGCTCCAACACGCTCATCTGTCACCATGACAGAAAACCAAAGGATGCCAGACCAATACACACCTCTCTTCCAATATCACCGCCAAACATCCTAAATAGCTGACACCGAGCTTCTGAGCAAAATTAAAAATAGGTCCAGAGCACCCAAAAATATTAATAAGGATGCTCCTAGCACATATGCTTCGGACTTCTTGTTAAAGAAAAAAAAGAGAATAATACTCTTCAGGATCTTTCAGCATTCACCAACAGTGTTTTGTGTTACTGTTCTATAATTACAAGAAACAACAGAAATAGCTAAATTTTTTTCTTCAGGTATCTCCTCCAAGAAAAAGAATATACATCACAGTACAACTGCAGCACATGTTTAAGGCCCTTAGAAGCACCAATGCTGATAAAATTAAAAATGGCTGTGCCCAAAGATCCCACAGCAAAACAGGCACAGCTCTGCTGACGATTAAAATATATATTAAAAATTCCTGCATTACCTTACAAAGGGCGAGGTATGCAAAACAAAAAGGGTATATATTTTTCCAAAATTGAAGTAAGTTATTAGACACGGGAAGCAGATCTAGGCAAAGCACGCATCTTGGATGCAGGTCGAGCTCATTTACACAATAAAGCAGGATTTTAATCCTCCGAGACGCTTAACGTATCGGGATTTCAAAACTTTTATCAGGCTTGGCGGCTGGAATGGATGCACGGGACTTTTTTAAGGAGACGCAGATGTGCCCGAATACCAGCGGACCCCACCCCCCTTCCCGCTGCCAAAATGGCTAGTTCCTTACACCCACTGGCTACTTACCAGCCGCAGTGCCGAGCAGCAGGGGGGCACTGGAGAGCAGGAGCACCAGCCCAAGGTGCTGCAGTGAGGCAGTCATACCTGGGGGAGCCGAGGAGCGAGGCACCGCAAGGGAAAAAAAAAAAAAAAGAAAAAAGAAAAAAAGAAGGGGGGGGAAAAAAAAACCAACCCCGACGAGAGGAATTTCCTCCTTCTTTCGCAGCTCTCCCGGTTTACAATCCCGCCTGGAAGGGCAGATGGCAGATGAGAGGAGCCGTCTTCCCTCTTACTTCATTACACCCGCCCGCCTTCATGTCTGGGGCGCCGGCACCGCTCCTGCCTCCCCGCCCCGGGGCATCTCCCCCCGCCGGGGATGGGCGGCGGGCTGCCGGGGGGGCTGCGGACCACGGCTACTTCCTGCGCGGCTCCCGCACACCGCAGAGGCGGCCCGCTGGAGGAGGAAACACAT
>VXBO01004505.1:212107-263009 GCA_013400135.1 Rhinoptilus africanus | reverse complement strand
GGGCGCCGCGCCATGTTGTGGGAGGGGGCGGCCGGCGAGGGCAGCGGCCTGCGGGGCCGCCCCGGGTTCGGCAGCCCGAGGGACGTGTCCCCGGAGGGCGCCGTCGGGACTAGGAGGGCTGGAGGCGAGGGGTGGCTGTGTGAGCCAGGCCCCGGCCTCGCCCCGCCTGCGCCAGGGTGAGGGCTCCGGTAGACCTTCCCGGGAAGGCCCAGGGCGGCAAAGGGCCACCCGCCCCCGGGCAGCCTGCGGGAAAAACGTCTGAGAGGCCTTCAGCAGGCGAGCGTCAGCTCAAGCATCACAAAACCGTGCTTAACAAAAAAACCCCAACCTTTCGCAGGCTGTGAGATTGCATCAGCTGTGAACTCCGTGGCCTTCCTTTCAAAAACCACGAAGCTTCTGCTTTGTCCTCTGCTTCAAGCCCCTGTTGTGCTCCGTTATGAGCCCTGGCGGTACCACCTACTCCTCTCTGCCTTGGGGAAACACCCCTGCTTCACAGGAGCTTCCCAGGCAAGTCCACCCAAACAGCTTCCGCCACCTGGCTCTCCCAAGCAAAACCATTACCTGCCTCTTAAATTAAAGAGATTTTATTATTTCAAAACAAAGATAAAGTCAACCTACTGAGCTGTTTGTATACTTTAACCTTTGCTATATTGCACAGGACCAAAGATAATTGAGGCCAGCAGCTGATGGGAGAACTGTGACTGGAATGTGGTGGCTGATGTTCTGGCCTAGCAAGGCTCTTTCAAACAAGTTTTACTGGGTGTAGTGTAGAAAAAGGCTCTTAAAATCCTGCATGCAGAAAGCGCCTTCATATCCAGGCTCTTCCAAAGGGTCAATTATGGGAAATGCTTCTCTGTGCCTAAATTCCTACACCAGCTTCAAGAATAGGATACAAGGAAAACAAATTCAAAAATACAATTCCACACCTCAAACTATTAAATGCTACTACATAAAATGGAGTAGTTGCAAATCAGAGTTACGATTTTAATGATAATAAAAGGCTTCTGCATAACTCAATTCCTCTTCACAAGCCATAACAGATGAAATAGATGTGATCCAATCCTTGCATCATCAAGAGAATTATTAAATAAATTCTAATGGGATTTTTATCATTGTGGTTCTTCAGCCAGAGACATAGTTTGACATTTCTAGGGTCAAGCTGAGTTTATGTGACTGCTAGTTAAAAAGATTTAAAAAGTTTGTTACAAAATCTTTACTTCCAATCTATGCAGATCTAATATGGATATCGGTGACAGACAATAAAATATAGAATCCCAGATTGTAATTTGTCTTGCCACTTTCCAGAACTGCAACCACATGTTAACCACAGTATCCTTCCTGTTATTTGTGGAATGTGAACTGTCGAGAAATAACCTTTAGAAGGAAAAAAAAACCCCAACAACCAGGACAGGTTTATTTCCAAAAGAGGAAAAAACCAACCAACAACACTGAGTATTTTTTGCTGGCCCAAAATCCAGTGTTCTTTTCTGGTTCAGCAAAGACACCAAACTATACAACATGCCTTCTGCCCAGCTGTACCTACCAATAAAAGAAGCGAGATCTGCTTTGTTCACAGAAAACAAGAACCTAACTGTGTGGGTTGCACGGCACTTTCACTGTTTAGATGGTAAAAGAAAATTACTGTAATTGTTTATGACGTGTATCAAAACCTGCTCAGCCTGAAGTAAAAGACAGAAGTCTCGCTTGTTTTAATGGTTCTAGTTTTGGCTCATTAATTAATGCCGGGAGTTCATCTCCACAAGAAATTGTACAAAACAAATATTCTGCCTTAAAATACTTACTTTTTTTCCCTCTACAAAATGCATTGCATTTTGTTCTGTTTTCCTAGACAGAAGGAACAAGACATGCCATTTTTAATAATTTCCTCTCTGTTTCACAAAACCCCAGATCCTGATCAAGAAAACACACTTGCGAAGGCCACGGGGCTGCGCATCTCCTTCGCCTGAGCTTGTATCAAGTCCTTGGATTAATCTCCTGGATTTGCAATCCCAGCAGTTTGCAAGACTTTCTCCTCCTTCCCTATCCCTGTTTTGAATTTCGCAAAAGACCTTCTCCTCAAGGGCCGGGTCCCTCCCAGCCCGGTGTGACTGCGAGGGCTGTGAAGGGCCCCTGCCCGTGCATCGATGCTGGGCTGTGGAGCCAGAGCTGCTGCACCCCTGTTCCCCTGGATCTGGCAGGGCCAAGGAGGGGCTGATCCCCGCTTCACCACACAGATGTAGGAAGTAATCGCCGCTGTCTAAGCACAGAAGCAGCTTCCTTTTCCCACGGTGGTGGGAGGAAACCAGAGATCTAAACTGTCACACTCAGACTCACTCATTGTTATGTGCTTGGACAAGAACGTATTTATAATTCTTTCTGTGATATTGTTTTGTCTGTGAGCTAGGATTTCGCTAGCCTCGTATTCAGCAGTGTCAAGTAAGACCCACAGAAAAATACTCAGCATAACGAAAACTTGCAGAGCTGCAGCACAGCACATCCCTGGTGCAGGTTCAGGTAAGAGTAGGGAGGAGACAAGAGAAAACCTGTAAAACCTACCAAGATTTAAAAGAAAATGTACTGGCTGAAGCATTGTGCTTCCACCAGGAAGAACTTCACCCAGTGAAACAACAATATTGAACTAAACGGAGACAAGACTGAAAAATTAGAACGAGGAGAAAAGACCTTATGAAGTAGATGCTCTTTTGCAATGGTGTTTGGTGTTCTCGCAGTCAGGCGGGGGCAAGGCTGCGCCTGGAGGGAGCCGTGGGGCAGGGAGTGAGGAGGACAGTGGCAGAGGAGCCAGGGTATGGTGGCTGCGAGCTCCTTGAGATGTCACTCTGATGTGCACTAAGTCCATGGCAGGGCACATGTGTCTTGCCCTTGGGCAACGGAGCTTTGAGCAACGCAGGGCTGCATAGCACACTGGGGCTGCCCCCTGTGCTACCTCTGCGCTTGAGAGAGACAAGGAGATGGGAAATAAGGCTGATACGCATCTCAGATCTTTCCCAACCGATCACACTGGTGCACACGCAAATGTGCCGATATCACTTGCAAATTCAGCACTGTACATAAGTGAAATTAAACACGTCCTTGTTAGCAGCAATCTCCTTTAAACAACACATGTATTTATTTTTAATTACGTGGAACATGGAAAATTATTTTCATGCTTCCAAGACAGTATTCCAATCAGTGGAAAATAAAATGAGCACAGCATGATGAAAACCAAAATAACCAACAAACAATAGCGTGAGCCCTATTTCTTTTTAGAAAGTGCAATTTTCAGGCACTTTAAAAAACATTTCTCAGGATAGGTTCAGTTATCCGAGAGTTTTTCAGCGCTGACGCAACATAACTGTTATCATCGTTAGGACCCAGGGGACTGTTCTTTTTGACAGGACCTTTCATGAAGTCAACAAATCAGTTTGAAACAAGCCATAAATTATATTTGGCTGCCCATCGGCTTGGCCAGAGTGTTCTCTCAGTGCTGTTGTAGTAATTGTTGGGGAAAGAGGACAATAACATGGCCAAATGTTTAGATTTTAGGGGATATTTTGCTCCAAATTTAAAAACAAAGCATCCCCATAGCATTGACTCTGATGCAGAAACATATGTTAAAATAGTAATCAAGATGTTCACATACTTTCCTACAAATAAACACCCCCATTCTGGATCCTAAGTAAGAGCTTGATAAATAATGATTTTGGTACGGGTCTCCACCGCGAATGCCTGACACTGATTGCTAAATTAGGGAACTGGCAGCAAGATCGTCTCCCCGATCTCGCCTCCTGTAACAGCACGTGGAGAGAGAGGTGGTTTCTGATAGCTAGGATCCGAGCCTTGTGTAGCTCTCTAGATTATTATTAACATCCTGAATTGCGGCCAGAACGAACTGAAAAGACAATACTGTCTACTTACAGTCTGCTGAGTTAGCAGCTAACGCTTCAGCCAATGCAGCCAAACAAGTAATCACATGCAGACGTCATTACCCTCGGAAGTATTCAGTTACTTATTTCATATAGATTTTCCCATCAGCGTGAGATCCCAGGTGTCAGATCAGATCAGATCTGGTCAGATCCAGAGGCATTAGCACACCCTCCTGGGTCAGGATAGCGAGGGTGGCTGTGGGAAGACCATAGTTACAGGGAAGGAGGCACATAATATGCAGAAAGAAGAATGCTAAATCCTCTGGGGACTTTATAAGCAACCTGGATCCAGAGGTACCTTTCTTCAGCATGGACACGTTTCCTTGGGAAGAGGGAAAGGCACCCTGCCCTTCAGAGCCTTCCCACAACCTACCAGCATCACTTTCACCTTGTCTGAATTATTGTTTTCTTCTGCTCCTTTTCAGGGCTCGGTTCATCTTGGGAAAACAGATTCCACAAAAGAGGGACAGAGAGACATCAAGATGACAGAAGTTCTGGAAAATTCCTTTGTAGGGGAAAGTAAATTACTTTCTGTTCTTTCTGACAGGCAGGAAAAGCACTATCCTCGACGATCCATCTGCCCTGCCAAGATGCGAGACTGGCAAAACCTCCTGTGGCATCACATACCAGAGCAGGCTCTCACACTCGCAGTTCTACCAACAGCCTCAAGGAAACGGTAAATTGAAATCTCTGCCTCGGAGGAAATTCATTTCCCCTTTAGTCCAGTTAAATAATCTGTGCCAGACATTACTTTTGGCCTTTAGACTCATAAAACTCCGTCTGAAGGCTGTTATGACTTCATTTTTCTTTGCCTCTGAAGCACAGAAAAAAGCACCAACTTTCGAGCCTTTGAAAAAAAAAAAAAATTTGTGAGTATGAACTAGTAAGTGTTTTCAGACCTGGGTTTTTCTAACTCTGCCATGTTGCCATGTAATCTACTGAAAGATGAACCATACTCTGCAACGAAGTCACTACAGTCTTTGACATCATAGAATGGTTCGGGTTAGAAGGGACCTTAAAGATCATCTAAAAAATGATGATCACCCTGTATTGAAAGCGAAATTTAGTGGCAGCTTTGTTTACCTTTTGATGTGAGACTTTTAATTAATTTAATGCAAAAATTAATTGCACTACTTTTGTGACAGTCCCTGGAAAGATTTATTTTGATATTAAACTTCTTTTATGCTGGTCTCACCTCCTCTGGTTTTGGTATAGCGGGTGGTTTCCTATGCCCATAATTGCATGATCAAAGATGTGAAGGTCGAGCCTGGAAAAGGAAGGAGGCTGGTGTGGGACAGATAAGTCTTCCATACACAAGAAGCAAGAGGAAGGTGCACATTATGGGATAAACAAAGGGAATATTTTGTATCTAAAAGGATTAGCGGTGAAATAGTTAATAGATATTTTTACATTTCAGAGTGCACGATATTTCCCTGTGATAATGAACTACCAACAATGTTCACAGCAGTTGCTGTCTTGTTTTCAAGATAACACTGCTTAGTCTGTGGAAACCTTATCTCCATTTTGGGGGTGGAGGTGAGAGAAACTTTCAAGCCAGCTCTGAGAAGCACCTCCCACTTTGAATTAAGCCTGAAATCGTATGTTAGAGGCCCTTTACAGCTTGCCTGAATCTCTTGGCTTGTTCATCACCACACAAAATGGGAAATTTGCTGCAGGGTGTTTATCAGTTCAAAACATCACTTATTCATTAAATCCAACAATGGACTTAGTCAGAAACAGAGATATAATGAGTTATGTCGGAATCATCTTCTGGTTCGTAGCAATGGGGTATGTCATCGCCACAGACCTGCAGGGTTTCATTCCTGAGAGCTACCTGAGCCTTCTCACACTCACGGCAGGCGGCTGGGAACACAACCCGTGGCATCTCCTACTGCTACCTTCCTTTTTCCTTCTGGTTTTGGGGTGGATTCTTTTGCTGTTGTTTTTTGGGTTTTATTTGATCACTCATCACACAAGCTGTTGGGCAGTGCAAGCCAGGTTGTCTTTCAAAAGCCACCTTTTCCATTTTGTTCTTTAATTTCTTGCAGACTATTAGACTTTAAAATATTGTTCTAATCAGCACAATGCTTCTATCAGAAAGCTAATAAAAATTCCCTTTGAGAACAAAATTAAGCCCTCTGATAAAGCCTTGGTGGACCTGCACTCAATTTGCCATGGCGGTTGTCTGGAGGAAGCAGCCTGTGTGAACCCTAATTGCTGCCCATCCTTGAACTTCACACCAGCTTGACAAGTGTCAGACATTCACCTGAAAGAGAGAAGCAGTGTCTACAAAAAACAGTTGTTCCTTGTTATTTTAAATGATATATTTTAATAGCAAACCAGCCATGCATGTAACCACTCCCCAAACGTCCTGAGCGGTGGCAGTGATGGCACCATTTGTCCCTGGATGATACCAGGCATTGGAAGTGTGAAGCCTCAGCATTACCCCACTCCCTGGAGGACACATCGTACCCCTTGCATGTCTCTGACATACTCACAGAGTGGTTCGGGTTGGAAGGGACCTTAAAGATCTTCTCATTCCAACCCCCTGCCCTGGGCAGGGACACCTCCCACTAGACCAGGCTGCTCAAAGCCCCATCCAACCTGGCCTTGAACATTTCCAGCGATGGGGCATTGACAGCTTCCCTGGGCAACCTGTGCCAGTGTCTCACCACCCTCACAGTAAAGAATTTCTTCCTGATACCCAATCTAAATCTACTCTCTTTCAGTTTGAGGCTGTTACCCCGTGTCCTATCACTACACTCCCTCATAAAGAGTCCCTCCCCATCCTTCCTGTACGACCCCTTTAGGTACTGGAAGGCCACTATAAGGTCTCCCTGCAGCCTTTTCTTCTCCCGGCTGAACAACCCCAGGTCTCTCAGCCTGTCTTCACAGGAGAGGTGCTCCAGTCCTCTGATCACCTTTGTGGCCCTCCTCTGAACCCATTCCAACAGGTCCATGTCCTTCTTGTGCTGAGGACTCCAGAGCTGGACACAGTACTCCAGGTGGGGTCTCACCAGAGGGGAGTAGAGGGGCAGAATCACCTCCCTCAGCATGCTGGCCACACTGCTTTTGATGCAGCCCAGGATGCGGTTGGCTTTCTGGGCTGCGAATGCACATTGCCTGCTCATGTTGAGCTTCTTGTCTACCAGCACGCCCAAGTCCTCCTCAGGGCTGCTCTCAAGCCATTCTCCACCCAACCGGTATTTGTGCCTGAGATTGCCATGACCCAGGTGCAAGACCTTGCACTTGGCCTTGTTGATCTTCATGAGATTCACATAGGCTCACCTTTCAAGCCTGTCCAGGTCCCTCTGGATGGCATCCCCTTCCCTCCAGTGTGTCGACCACGCCACAGAGCTTGGTGCTGTTGGCAGACTTGCTGAGGGTGCGCTCAATCCCACTGTCCCTGTCACCAACAAAGACGTTAAACAGCACTGGTACGGTTAAACAGTACTGACCCCTGAGGAACGTCACTTGCCACCTATTTCCACTCCGTGCTGCCTGCCAAGCCTGGATGGTGGCACAGTCAGGGTTACATTTGTCCCCTACCTTTTTTTCATCCTTTCTTTGTCAGCTCCTTTGCAGCTGTGGCTCTCCTCCGAGGCTGCTGATTTCGGCAGTCATTTGGTGTAACAGGGCACACGTCCCTTCTCTCCATGTCTTTCAGCAGCTGCAGCACAGCCCTCGGCCTCTGCTGTTACCTGGCTCCTTGGTCGCTTTCTATTTCCTTTTCAAGGAGTTGGCAGCAGTGTCGAGGGAACGGCTTTTGCTCAGGCATCTTACAACAGTTCTCCTGTGCAATGAGAAAGCATACATCAAATACAGACAAACAGCAGACTTCACATTTTGTTTTCTCTTGTGAATGCAAAAAACAGTGGAAGCAGGGAGTTAGAACTGAAGTATTTCTTTAACTGGGGGCTTCCTGCCACTGCAAGCACGATGGCAGAGGGCTGACCTCTCTCGGAGCCATGGCTTCCATTGGAAGATGCTGCTCTGAGCGTGCCTACCCAGTGTTCCTCTCGTGCACGCAGCCAGCTCCAGGAACGTCACCTGGACAAAGGACAAAGTAAAAGTAAAATTATTACTTTTCAGTACACCAAAGAGGAGGTTTCTATCCCCTGTGCTTCTGCCTATAACATGACATCTGTTGCCTGACAATTTTGAAACTTATTTTTATCTGGGAAGAATGTTCCTTCAGATCCAGAAATGAGTCAGTATCTCTGTATGGTCTGCTTGCCTCTCATGGATCGATTTGGAAAAATAAACCCAGCTAACTGCTTCCCCGAAACATGCATCAGGAATCCCATTGGAGAAGTGATACAGTCCAGACCACCGACTCCAGCCTCCGGCACCAGTTGGAGTTGCTCAGGCATGCAGCCAGCGTTGGGGGCACAGTCACTCCCTTCACACCACCCTATCTTCTGTCATTTGAAATTGCAGAGGTCTAAAAAAACTTTTGATTCACAAATGAGAGCCAGGCCTCCAGGGGCCATTTCCAGACTTGCCCCAATCTCTCCCTCAGCTCCCCACCCTGGGTGGCATCCATGCACGTGGTCCCTGGGTGAGTTGTGGGCGTGCAGGGCACACGCTCCCCTCGGCCACCTTGGCGTGCAGAAGACACGAGCACCTGGAAGCCCTCCCAGCCGTTTGGTTGCACCCCAGCATGGCGCTGTGCTGGACCACAGCCTGCCAGGGAGCACGGGGCAGAGCTGAGCAAAGGGCTGCCCATCACGAAGCCCCACTTCAAATGTCCCTGGATTTGGATAACCAAGCGCAGGCACCTGCAACTGTTGCAGAGCCAGAGCTGGGTTTCACTTCTCGCATCCCGCAGCTGCCCTGCTCCCTTGGCCTGACCCCAGAAGATACAGACACGGTGGTGGGACAGGGGGGTGGGCAGCCACATTTTGTGGGGGACAGCGGACTCCCACGGCTGGCTGCACTGACGCCGCTGCGCTCAGACGTAACTGGAAAAGGCTCAAAAGTTTCTCTGCGCCTGCCCAGAGGAGCAGGTCCCTGGGGTAGGCCAGCAGATAATCCTCTGCTCAGAAGGAAGCGGCAAGTCCTATGTTTCGCTCAGCTTAGCCAAAAGCTGTAAAGCAGATTTCTCCTGCCCTCTGCTAACATTCAGACCTCCCCTGCGTGTTTTGTTGATGAAATCTCTCACCCCAATTCGGGAGATAACGGTGTTTGCTAAACACACTCTGCCTTGCTACCAGAAGAGCTTCTGACCTTGTCCTGTCTTCTTCTTGGCGTTTGGCAAATACTTATCAGGGCTCACGGTGACCTCCAGCCAGCTGGGCAGAAAGTTCTGGAGCCAAACATGTGCACAAATAATTCCAGGGGCAGCTGTTACTACTGTATTATCTCCTCCTGTGGTTTCTACAGATACAAATAGTTAATACGTGTTGCAGTCCACAGCCCCGTCCCCTTTAGCACACCAAAGAGCATCTCCCTTCAGCTCGGGGCCACCTCAACAACAGGGGCCTTCAATCTGGTATTAGCCCGCGTTGCCAAATATATCCTACCCTCGGATGAAACCGAGCCCAAAACAGCCAAAGCCACACATCACAGACCCGCCGTCTTTAGCTGAGAAGGTCACCAATTAATCACTCTTCCCAAATTAAATGAAACAGAGGCCGCTTTGTGCGTATCCAAACATAGCACCCCCTCTCTCCAACCCCTCGGCCTCCCGCAGCTCAGACGCGAGGTGTTTTTTCACCCGGACATGTAGAGGTCCAAGCCTGATCAGAGTTCATTCAACCCGAAGAGCAGCAATGACTCGCTTCCAGAAAATGAGACTATTATGGCTAGAGACTATTAGGAAAGCCTGCGTGAAGCTGAGACCAGATGTGTGCTCTGCTCACTCCAACTGTTGCTTAGAGCAGAGCCCTGCTTTGTTTTGTTTTTGTTTTTTAAACAAAACAAAAGCGAGGATTGACAGGAATTAGGCCTCATCTGTAACAAGAAAGATTTTTCTCATGTTTTTCTGCGCTGCCATTAGAGATGTGTCGCTGGGCTGGGGGAACACATCCACCAAAGGTGCTGCAGTGGCTGCTGACCTCCTGCCAGGGCACAGCAGCTCTCAGAGGGTGGATGAAAAGGTGGAAGGACCCCTTACACGATGGGATGGAAGTGAATGGGGATGCCGTCCCATTTAAATTTGGCTCCAAGCATCAGCTTGTCGTCATTGGGACTTTCTGTTGTTGTTTCAGTAGGATGCTCTGTACCGTCCCCTGGAACTCGGAGCGATTGCATGGCTACGATAATCCTTTGCCTTTATGGCAAACCTTTCATCAGAGGATCTCAAAGCAATTTGCCAGCCAGAACGGACACAGCCTCACACTGTGCCTGTGAGATAAGTGAAGGATGGAATAGATTAACTGCTTAAAAGCACACAGCAGCTCTGTGGGATGAAGGAAAAATAAGAAAAATATATATCCGTTTGAAACTGTACAAGGTTTTATAGAGAGGCAGCCTGGAAGGCTGCCAGGATGCTGAAATTGCCACCTCTACACAACCACAAATACCATGGAAACCAGTGGGGCACCGGCAGGCAGGAAAGGAGATCAGCAGAAAAATGGCTTTCCACAAAACGCAGCCAGGCTGGGACGCTCCTGCTCTCCTGACTGAGGGAGGCGTACGTGCCCGACCACCAGTGCCGCTGCCAGTGCGCGCAGGGCTCCAGGAGGGAATGATTCCCAGAAATTTGCTGTCCTGGTGGCGGCTGGTGGATGACAGCAGAAGGTGGGATGGCTGAAGACTGCTACATCACCTCAGCTGCAGTATGGAGGTAATGGAAACCCTGAGTGCCAGGTAAAGCTTTAACACGTGCTGGGAAGTGTAGGAAGATGAAAGTAAGTTGACACCTAAGGAGGACAAGGAAGGAACGTGCACGCGCAAGCTCCTGCATGCCCCATCTGGTGAGGCACGATAAAGAGGCATGAAACACCCAGCAGTAATAGCAGCTTTCCCCCCAAATACCAAGAAAGCTCAAAAAAGGATTCCTTTAAGCTGAGCAAAAGTAAGGAAAGGAAAGAGGCCTGGAAAACAAAACCAAAAATAACAAACGAAACTGAATATAACCGGAATAACAAAAATAAACAAACCCAGACAAGCGGTGGGGGAAGAATGAACATACTGTTAATCTGTCAAGTACATCGTGCACACATTAAACTATAGAGTAGGCTCAGAGAAATACCCAGCCTCCCAGCTGAGCAAGGACACCTGCTTGTTACCAAAACAGAACACATCCCGTAAAAAATCCTACTCTTGGTAAGCCTGCTCAGGAGGAATCCGAGCATAAACCAGCTGTATTCGTTCAAAATGCCGTTAAAAGGAACAGCAGCATCTCATGAGTAAGTGGGATATGGGGCGACCTTGGAGATATGCGCGTTCCAGAGCCAGGCTTGGAAAAAGATAGCCCAGTCAGTGGAGATGAGAGGCAGGTAGAGAGAGAGCTCTCCCTCCGGCTCTCAGCGGCTGAAGGGTGCAGAGGGGACCTGCTACAGATCCTAGCTGGAAGGGAGGTCGGGGGGAGAGGGGGTTTTCATATGGAAAAGGAAAGAGGACTGAAAAAACAGAAGCAGTGGAGCGCCGTTTCTAAAATGCACAAAGCCAGTGGGCCTTCCTGTAACCACGGGGGAGGGCTGGAAGGGGACGGGAGTGCTGCCACGGCCGGCCCTGATAAGGCTCTATCTAGGAACAGGCGAGGGCTGCGCAGACGGCACAGGACCGCGCTCATGGCCCTCCCCGAGAAACGGGTCCGGGGGAGTGCGAGAACAACAGGATAACATCAGGCATTTCTCACGCAGCTGAAGGACCGCCGCTGGTCATCAGGAGACAAGTGCAGATGGGAGACTTTAAAGCGGTGCCAGAAAAAACAAGCTACAGCCAGGGTCGAGGAACATGGGATCCGACTCCTAGTTGTCAGCAGTTGTGGTGTATACATTGCTGAAAACAGACGCAGTGCCAGGAAAATCCAACTCCCAGCATGAAAAAAACAACTTAAGACTGATAATGAGAGAAGCCAAAGTAACTGCGACTGTGAATTAGCGATTACATAAAAGCTTTTATCTTAAAGTTATGCTAGGCCAAATTCTGAAATCATCTTTTCGGCCAGAATGCTCCCTCGAGACCCTGTGATTTGCCACAAATTGCTACATTTTAAAAAAAGAAGAAGGGGGGAAAAAAAAAAAAAGACAAACCAGAGATTTTCTTTTCAAGCTTGCTGATTACCACACAGCAGGCAACAGCCTTGACTTCACATCAGACACTTCTCCGTGTGTCTGAAGTTCTCCGCTTTATGCCACCGTCCATCTGTACAGTGTAACCCTGAGGTACAGGACAATTTTCAGGATTTTCAGCCCTTATGTGGCTGCTATTCAGGGAATTGGGAACATCGGGCCGTTACGCATGAAGGGAAGCACACATTAGTCAAAGCTCCTTGAAACAAGTAAGATACAATCCCGGTCGCAGTTCCTTCCACTGAGACACATCAAAGCCACTCCTGAAAAACTCAATGCACAGTAGTTGGGTGTTGCCACAAAGAAACATCATCATCATCACTGTGACCCCTTTCCCTTTTTTTTCCAGAGCCGCAATGTTCTTTGGTACCTCTGGGCTGAACAGAAACAAAAACGTCTTTGCAAAGTAAACAATCTGGATTAAGAACAACCAGCGTCCTAGCAGCAAGCACGCAAGAACGGCATGAGGATCCTCTCTCCCACAGCAGGAGCTTCATCCCATTCCCCGTGCGTTACTAAGCCCAGCGGCAGCTCTCGGCTTCACACCAGGAGGCCTCTGTGCAGTTGCGAGTGGAGTGTCCGCAAATCCCAGGCCCCAGCGAGATGCGGCCGCTGCCAGTAGAGCAATGGACACCCAGCTGTGCTGGGACACGGCTCACTTCCCAGCACCTTTCTCCATTCTGGTCTGAGACCTATTGAGCACATGAACCTTCCCTGCCGGGCTTTGGCCTTGGCTTGCTGTAAGTAACACGCTGCCAACCTGCAATTTCTGAAGAGGTATCGAAAATAACATGAGAAAATGGTGCATGTTTTGAGCAGGAAACATGCCCGTCCTATGAAAGATGACCTGCTGTAACAACCCTTCCAAAAGCTCAAACGTGCTCAATACCTGTCGTAAAATCTGGAGCTAGAATGCTTCCCAGCCAAAAATGCTGGAAATAGCTCTTTCAAGTCATGCAAACACTTCGGAGTTTCTGAAAGGAGAAATAGCTGGAAATAGTTTCAGATAAAAGAACCTTTCATGCCAGCTGGCAAAAGGCAAACAGATGGATCAGATAGATGGATAGATGGGGCTTAAAGCCACTTTTGTCTCAACAGTGGGCTGGGCTTGTGTATGCAACGTCTGAAGGCAGCGTATCGCATCACCTGACCCTGAAATGTTCGCTTTATGAAATCATATCAGATGAAACCGCAGCGTTCAAAAGCATCCCTTGGCCTGGCAGGACTCTCATCCTCCTCCCCCTCTGCCCAGCAGCACCTTCAGCAGCCCCCGCCTTGGCTCAGCGCTCGCACAGACCTTTGACCCCCGGGTTTCTCCCTCGCCTCCGTTCAGCAGGCTCCCCTCTGTCAAAGCTCGAGAGGGTTTGTTACAGCACAGGGAGTTTCACAAATATTTAGGCAAAACATTTTTTTTCCCCCCATAGTGCAACAGCAGCGGGGTGACTGGGAACAGTGAGAAATGAAGGATGCTGTGACGGCTGAAGTGAAATCCCCCCCAAACTGAGTACGCTTTAACAGAAACTTACTGAAAGCAGGATGTGATGCAAACAAAACAAACCTGGGTTAAGCACGCTGTATTTCTGGTAGCCTGCGCAGTGTAAGAAAGGTGATGTTTTGTTTCATCTGTGATTTTGGTGATTGAATTAAAAGAGGCCAAACCGAGCCGCCTCAGGACAAGAATTACGCCTTGATTCACGGGGATGGGTCCGAGCCACAAGTCTGCGGGAGCCCTTGCAGTTTGCTTACAGCCAGATGCCTGCTCCTCACCACTTGCTTTTCCTACAGGATGACTGGGGG
Source organism: Rhinoptilus africanus (assembly GCA_013400135.1). Lineage (NCBI taxonomy): Eukaryota > Metazoa > Chordata > Aves > Charadriiformes > Glareolidae > Rhinoptilus > Rhinoptilus africanus. The sequence goes on along the minus strand of VXBO01004505.1, from coordinate 249,046 downwards.
GGGAGTGGGCTGGGATGTCCCCAGTGCTGGCAGCTCATTTTATGTGATGTTTGTCACGAATCACAAGGGCCACAGTCCTCACAGGCACCCTCCAAGGGCTCGTCCCTGGGGACTGCAGTGGGGTGCTGCCAGTGTGACATCCCAGCTCTGCTGGATCACCAGCCACAGCAAACCCGGGGTCGCTGCATCATCTCAACTAGCGCAAAGAGATTGAGGAAGTCTGGAAAGATTAAAATTGATCAGGACCAGGAGTAGTTTAACTTTCTTTTAGAAATGTGAGGTTTTTTCTGTATTAGGACTATTTGTCCCTGGAGATTTCGTGTCAAAATGGAATCGTATAATGAATATTAAATATTTATCAAGAAATTCACAGTTGAAAGTGCTCTGCCGTGACAGATCAAAAAAGATAATCCCCTCTCTACCGCTTCTTTGTGACACATGAATTCATCCTGAAGGACTTTAATCCTCACCTTTATAGACATTTCTGCTTTTCACATCAGACATCAAACTCTTTCCTGTCTTGTCCGGGAAGACTATGAGTTTCCAAAGACACAGCTGGATTACGCCATTAAAATTACAACATCCGAGCCCTGATGTGACTAATCTCCACGTAAATGGGAAAGACCAAGATATGTAGTCTGTGCAGTGGGTGGGCGCAGACCCAGACGGTCTCCTGGAGCCTGTGGGCGTTTGGGAAGCACGTCCCCTACACGTGGGGATGGCCTGGGGTGCACAAGGGTCTTTGGCGCCTTCTTCCTCTAGTCCCTTTATAGGGACCATGGTGCAGGTCCTGCAGGCACCCTGGGGTTTGCCTCACCATGGTCGCCCTCTCATGTCAGGGCAGCATGGCTCACTGTAAGGGAATTATTCCCTGCAGGAATACCAGATTCTTTGTTTATTTGCTTTCGTAAGCACGTTCATGGGAAAAAAGAAATCCTCCTTTGCATAAGGCATAGCATCGCTTTCTACCTGTGGCCTTTGAAAGACAAGCAAAGCTGCCTTCTCTGTGTAAACTGCACAGCCAAAAATACCTCAGAGAGCATCTGGACTTCTTTATCCACTTTAGAGAAGTAGTTTTCAGAAGACGACATTGCCCAGCACTCTTCTCTCTCCTGTAGGCATCATCCTGTGCTGATTCAGACAGCTCGGCTGAAGGGCGTTTCTAAAGCCTGCCTACATGACGCAACGCTGGAGCCCTGTCAAATCTGACACCTGAGTGCTCATTTGCAGAGTAAGGACACTCAGTTTTGCTATACGGAACCAGTCTAGCCAAAACCACGTACGAAGTTGGCCCAAGCCCTTCCCCAGCACAGAGCACGGGTGGCTGATGGGGGCTCCCACGGGGGTCAGCGTGGGCCCCCACCTGCTCTGCGGCTGCAGAAACCCCTGGGAGTGCTGGTGGGTGGCTGGAGAGGGGAAACACTCAGGTCTGCACTTGCTCCTTCTTTTCCTCCCCCTTCTTCCAAGATATCTCCTCAGCACCCTGGGACCTCAGTTTTAAATTGCCATTCTCGGTGGGGAAACAGCACAGGTTTGGGTAGCTCTGCTTTTAAAAGCCAACGGGCAGGATCTCATCCACCCTCTGGAAAGAGGCAGAGGCTCTTCACCTGTCTACATTAATTTAGGGCAAGGTGGTGGTGGGAATTGCTGGTCCGAGGGACTTGCTCCAGCAGGGCAGCATTTCCTACACTTTCTGCCATTGAGCTGACAGCACGGGGATCAGAAACGGGAGACAGGCGTAAGAAAAATGAAGCAAAACCCCCATCTTTCGCAGGCGCAGAACACAACCACGGGCAGGCAAAACAGCTCATTGCAGAGATTTCTGAAGGTCAGGGTTTCACGAGGGGATGGAGAGCAGCAACTGACAGCCAAAGGAAACCCAGATGTTTAACTGCACATTGAGCAAATTCGATTGAGAAATCAGAGAAACGTAATAAGCACAGATTCTGTCATTCTCCATTCAGATGGTTTTTTAGGTTAAAAATGCACTTTGAGCTCTTTTATTGTAGATTTGACCTCAGCAAATGGGAGTTGTTCAAATGTCAGCATCGGAGCTGCAGCCTCCAATGATTTACTGCAAACCCCACACTAGCTGATATTTTTGACAGCCCGTGGACTCACACGATTGGTCAATGTTTCAGCTTTATCACCATGTTTCTAGCTTTATGCTCAAATAAAAGAAAACAAACCCCAAAAATAAATACCCCAGGAGCCAGCCAAACCCCAGAAAGTTGCTACTTGTAAAAACCCCTGTCATTTTTGTTGTTGTTGATCATACGGTGTGGGACATAACACTCAAGGTTTCCTTAATGCCTGGAGCTACTTTTAGATTGTGCTCTAGATTGTACTTCCAGATTGCACAGGTACACTTGGACTGTGCTCTTCCACTGTCACCGGTTTCTGTGCCCGTGGTGCCTCCTGCGCTCGTGACTCACCACAACACCACGAGGCGTTGGAGGATCCACCTTCTCCGGCGTCCTGCGCCCATCGGCTTTGGCATCCAGGGAAGCCTTGTACAAACCCCTGCAAAGGGCATAGATTCCCCTGGCAAGGGGACGCGTCTGCTCTCACCACCTGTGGTTGGAAATGGGCAGGAGGCTCCAGGAAACAACAGTTAGGAAGGACCGAAGGCAGCAGCAAAGTAAAAATAAATCCCAACCCGGTGCATCAGAAGATATTTAGTAAAAAGGGATATTTGTGGTCCTGCTGTGTGGTTTAAGTACAGTGTTTGACAGAAGTGGTCTGCTATAGCAGTTCCTCCGGCCCTTTCATTGGTAAAATGATGCACATCGGTTGGACTTTGGAAACAAAAGGTAAACAATCTGACAAAACAGATGGCTGGTTACTGAACCAGGCTCTAGCCTTCACTACAAAACAAGTCATCTCCAGCATTTGCCTGTTAACACAGTCTTGGTGAGGCCCTTTACGAGCACCTTGAAAAGTAAATAGAGAAACCTGATCATAACGAGAGTTGGACCCGTCTGAAATGCTGCACCCCGTAACCCTGGATTTACTTTTTCAAGAGACACAAAACTTGTACAGACCTTTGGAGAAGAGTTTCACTCGCAGCTCCACCAAATTCACCATCCTGCCCCCACAACGTCAACAAAGCAAATATCGAGAGACTTGCAGGCTGCCTGGGTCAGGATAACAAGTCACTTTCCACTTTTTGCATAAGATGAACTATTTCCTGGTTTGCGGGGTGTGGCCAGGCAAAAGGAATGGTTCGTTTTCTTTAATTATTTTTGGTGCTATTTGTATCTGCACTTTCTTTAACAGTTTCAGGTGCATTAGTTACCAGGAATATCTGCTTCAAGGCATAAGCAATGAAAGTTCTCCATCTGTCTTCCCCTGCAGGGTTTTAAAACCTTCTTTCTCCTGAAATAGGTGTGAGGCCCTTTCCCACAGATGTTCCGAAGCAGAACTATTTTGATCGCCAAAATACTAAAACCACAAACTCAGGAGGAAAAAAAAAAACAAACAAAAAAAGAGAAAAGATAAAAGGCCTTTCAAATCAAGTGAATAAGCCAAGGGGGGAAAAATAGACTCCGTCATCTCTCCTACCCATTTAATTAATAGCATTCCTCTCCAGAAATGGCAAGCACAGCGTGAACCTCTCTCCAGTGCCTTTTTACAGCCACACTCCTGCAGCTGCCCCTCTCCAGCCCTCCCTACTGGGATGTGGCTCTGCCCATGTCCCTGCCAGGGGGCAAAGGCACCGGCGTTGGGGGGCAGGGGCGCGTGTGGCTCCCCAGCGGGGGCCTTGCTCCAGCCAAGCGTTGGAGTGGAGGAGATACTGCAGTGAAAGGAGCGGGACTGGTTGTGCCGCAAGATAAGATTGTCTGCCAGGGCTTTGTTGGAGGCAGCCTTGCAGATGCAGGAAGGAAAACAAGCTGTAAAGATGGTAAAAGGAGAAGGAAAAAAATGCCCCAAGGGAAGTAGCGCTGGCGCAGGAGACCAAGAGCTCCTTGTCAGAGGAGGGCACAGCAGCACAGAGACAGAGGCAAACGTGAACCGCACAAGTCAAACAGCATCATGTCCTGCCTTCGGAAGCCCCTCGCCCTGCTTGCTTGCACCGTTCCACACCTCCCCTGGGATGGGATGCCAGGGATCTTGGGACAGCCCACCCACACCTGAGCTCCTCCAGGACACCTCGCCTGCAAGCTGTCCTGCGCAAGCAGCTGGGACACTGTCCGTGAGGCCACCTGCACCAGGGGCTGCCTCGCTCTCAGGGACAAAACCTATCTAGGAAACAGACTGTGGGGTCTGGCACTTCCAGGCAGGTACGAGCTGCTGACCTGGCGGGCATTTCATGGTGGCAGCAGGAGGAAGAGCATCTGGTGGCACAAATTAAATGCTGTTCCTGCAAGAGCAGCAGCAGGTGAAGGACAGCACGGCCAGCCCAGTGGCCGCGTGGGCCCTGCTGCTCATAAACCAAGTGTCACACAGACGCATCTCCACTCCTGACCATTAGCTTCTTTTGGTTGCTTGGTTGTTTTTCCAGATTTAGCCTCCTACTGAATCTGGTCTGTCCCATGGATGGAGAGGGAGAACAAGGACCTTCACAGAGGGCCAACGGAGGCCTACCACTTCCTTCTTGATGGAGGTTTTGCTGCTTGGATGCCTTGCTTCAAGCAAGGCAAGAATTCAGGAGAAAATCTTGGTTTCATTTCAGCTTAGGCCAGCCTTGTGCATCCCCCTATCCTGAGGGTATTTTATGCAGCATCGTTTCCTGGTCTGCATATCTCCACCTGCTTCTGGTCCTTTCCCCATTGCCCCAAGCCACCACAAAGGAAGGATGGAGTCCCCAGCTGGACAGTAAGGGCAGTGTGAGGTAGGGAGCCCAGCGGCAGCTGGAATTTCCACATGGAGGTGAGAAACAGCAATGCACAACATGTCATTCTGGTTCTCCACAGTCTGGAGACTAAAACCAGCACCAGCAGCCCCACAGGAGCCCCACTGCGAGCACAGGGAGGAGCTGTGGGTCTGGGATGGGCACAGACCTGATTTCATTCAGCTGCCTGGTGATAACCTCAAATGAGCCAGATGAGACCCAAGACAAGATCATCCGCACAGCTTCCTGCTGCGCTTCGTTTCCTTGATGCATCTTGCGGGTCCAACCAGCGCCTCATCCCCACATGGGTGAGCTGTGGTCCCTGGCACGCACTCGAGTGCGGGAGCAGCAGGGCCCGGCTGGAAGGTCCCCTCCTGTGCCAGAGCCACATGCCGGCAGCTTTGCAGCCCCAGGGACACGAGGACGGCAGGGTACTTACAGCAAAAGCCGTGGCTGCTGCTTTGCGCCATGAGGCTTTGAGGTCCTTTTTTTTTTCCAGGACAAGGAAGAGAGACTTACCTCAGTTTGTTTAATCCACCGTACAGAAACAAAATCCCGAGAGGTTCAAAGCTCCAGTGTTTACTCTATCAGGCAAATTTCTGGGCTAAATAAACCATCAAAATCTAAGTCTCAACTGAAAACATCAAAACATGCTAGTTGAAGCTGATGAATAGTTAGCATTTGGCAAAGACAAAGCATGAATCCATAATTATTGTTAGATGAGTCACCTGGAGAAACCAGAGCAGTAGCCAACAAAAAAATCCCTTTGAATAATTTAATGAGAACGAAGGTGCCTAGAAACACGCACATCAGTGACAACATCAGCGCTGGCGAAGGCAGGAGAGGGGCAGGCAGCACCGCCGCAGCTCTGTGGAGGATGTCTCAGACCCCCATGGTCACCTCAGAGAACCCCATGCCCATTCTCACCAGAGGCCCATCCCTGGATACCAGGGCAGTCCGACATCCATAGTCCCTCCGTGACTCATAGGATTGGAACAAGCCAGACTTTTGCAGACAACAAAAAAGATAAAAATCATATTGCTTGGGGGAGTGCCAAGCTATTATTTCACTCAATTAGAGTCTTGAACTGCTGAAAGTTAAAAGGATTTCCTCTGGAAAGAGAACATTCCCCAGCCAGAAAGACTCCAGAAAGGTACAGGAGCAATAACTCCTGGCGTTCGGCATTAGGAAACAAGTGTCTAGACAAAGGCTTCTTTTTTTGGTTTGTTGTTGATGATGTTTTTAAAAGATGCTATAGTACAGATCCTGGAACTTGGATTTCTATTTTTACACTCTTTCTACCTCTGACAGATTCCCATGTGCACAACATGCTGGGGATGGTTCCTCATCTTTGGTTATTTTACTCAGTTACCACGGCCTAAAGCTACTACACCCCCTGGGGTTAGAACGGATGGACATCACTATTTGGATGGACACGCTGTCATGCAGCAACAGGAAACAAGAGCTGTCTGCGCCGATCCCTGCAGCTGAAACCGCCTCCTGGGGAGACCGCCTGTGGTTTTAGACCCCACGTCAGTCCCGCTTCAGAACCCTTGGTTGGATTTGAGGAGCGCAAGGGGCTCCCGCAGAGGGGTGGCATAGGAAAGCACCCACCATCCTGGTGCAAAGCTTCACCGCAGCCCCTCGCGCTGCAGATGGCACGGCGGGGTCCGGGCACAGGAGACCTGCTGATGTTCCTCACCCTGCTTGGCACCTCCCACGCCTGCCTGCTGTCAACCGAGCAGGAACAGGGAGAACTAAAGGGCAAGTAAGGTTTTCACCTTGTCCTGCTGTTCCCAGGCGGGTGCAGGCGGGCTGGCCGCGGGGAGGAAGCCACAGCACTGCCCATTATTGCTTCAGCATGTCGCAATGCACTCATTGAGTAATTGACAATTATATTGCATTTATCTTTATCTCCGGTGTGATGGTGTTACATTCACAGCTGTATAAATAACAGCCCGTCTCTCATCCACGGTAGCTTCCATTTGTCACGGCATTGCTGATCCAGCAGCAGAGAGTGGCCATAAAGCCTGAGCTCGGGTTTCGGTACCACCAAAACCCAGTGCCCCACGAGTTTTAATAAGATCATTTTTAAGTGTGCTTCTCTGCTGCCACAAAAGCAAACCTCTTTCTTGCCACCGTGCAAAAGGAAGTGTTTTGTGTTTTGGCACACATGGTTTTAATTCCTTCTTCCAGAAGAAAGAATTTAACATGGCTGCCCTGTGACTGGCTGGAGCTTTATCAAGAGAGATTTCATCGTGGACTTCAGACAACCTCGCTTGCAGCCATTGTACTGTCAAACAGGTTTCCTTCCTCTTCTTCACAGCACTTCTACATCACGTCCTATTTAGAGCTCTTACCGTGCTTCATAAATAATGCGATAATGAGAGCCTTGTACACTTCTGGGATTTGGGAGGCGTTATCTCAGTTTTTAAGAGGTGGAATATGAAGATCAGAGATTAAAGGTGGCAAACCCAACGGGCTGTGATCCAAACAACAGGAGTTTTTCTACCTCATTTCCCTTGGATATGGAACCCTTCTTGGCTTCCCAGCCAGCAGCCCAGCTCTCCCCAGCTTCTCTGTCTCAACACTTCAGCCTACCCTGCCCTTTCTCTTCAGGGTATCTTACAAATTTCACACCAGGGCATCACCATCAGCCTCTCATTGTATTTTGCTTGAGGTGTGCAGTGACAAAACTGCTGTTTGTATTAGCCAGTAACTGGGATGAGAAATTGAACATCCAAAAAGCTTTCTACCGTAGATTATTACTACTGAAAACACAGAGTCATTGAACACAGAGATGCTCATTGCTATGAGAGGAATAACTTTTTGCTTAAGAAATAAGGCAAAATTTAAAGGAAAGAGAGAGCTCAGAGCTAGGGCTCACCTGCAGAGGACAGGCTCTCGCTGCAAACGCCTCGATTTCTAACAGGAACTAATTAAGCACATGCAAAGGTAAGCATGGACAGAGGATGTGGCAATACTCCGTCCATGCTAGCCCGAGGAGGTAGCCTGTGGCTCAGGGCATCACCAGCCGTGTGGGGGCAAGGCTGACTGATGCTGAGGGCTGCACATCACACCCTGCGGCAAGAGAGCCACAGGGCCAGAGCCCGGAGATTAAGAAGGCAAGAATTCTATTCAAAATTTCGAGCTACTCCAAAAGACAACGTGCTGCTGTGCTTCTCCATAGGGAAGACAGGAACCTACTGCTGAGCTATCTATCATTTATAATAAAATTATTATTTTTTCCAGAGAAAGTGAGGCCTCGCTGCAGGGGCACACAGGCACCAGGATGCAGCACAGACAGCAGGAAGCCGACTCTTGGGATTTTCCATGTGCAGAAACAGCTCCACAGGGATGGGCGAGCCAGAGGTTTTACCTGAAAATCATCAGCGATTCTATCCTTCCCCGGAGCAGTTCCCCTCCATGTCTCCACCTCAGTCTCGGGAGGCACACAAGAAGCCAGGATGGCCTTGGGGAACTCCTTGTCTCTGGAGCAGAGGGGACAGTGCCCAGAGCGATGCAGGGTGCCTGCCCATCCCATTCCCTGTGGTGGGGAAAAACAACGTCCCTCTGGTGCCCAGCAAGAGCTGCTGCACATAGACACGGACACAGGGAAGATGGGCACAGGGTGTGTGTCTGTGGGTGGGAGGAACAATTTGTAAGTGGCTGGAGTAAGCAGGATGCCCACGGGCAGCAGAAGATGCCTGGAAGGAAGCACCCATCCATGGCCAGCAGGCACTGGGGTGAGGGAGTGCTGTGGGTCAGGGCTATGGCCACGTCTTCCCAATGGTCCCATGCAAGCAAATCCTCACGCACAGGGAACACTACCAGGCAAGATTCCAAGTAACAAAGAAAAAAAACCTCCAAACATGTTTTCCAAAAGACTACAGTCTTAGCCTAAAGAAAACACTTGTTTTCCTGACAACGGCTTTCATGCTGCAAAGTAGCTACTAAAAGAGCAGATGACGTCTCTCTGGACAGAAATTGCCCCAGCAGCACCAGTGAGCGGCTCCTGCACTTGCTGACGCCCTCTCAGCAGAGCAGGGAAGTGGGCACAGTACACAGCTTCCCCAATTCTAAAGAGGAAGAAAAATAGCAGAAAACTCAAAAAAAACCCCAAAACCAACCAACCAAAAAAAACCTACCAACAAACCAACAACCAAAAACGCAAACCACTTTGACCTTGCCAAGCGCTCTGCCACTTGGATTCTGCAGCTGAAAGCCCAGTGCCAGCACAGCGTTCCTTGGGGGTCAGTGTGAACAACAGCGAGAAGAGCAGGTGGGAGATCCACAGAACCTCAAACCAGAAGCCAGTCAGGCCCAGTACACTTCACAAAACCCATCCCCTCAGCAGGAACACAAAGGGGTGTCACCGGCCGGGGCAGAAGAGCCGCACTGTCATTAGATGAGCACCCGGCAGCTCCCAGAAGGCTGGCTGGCGGTTGTGTCCCCTGCCCCGTGAAGTGAAGGCTGTGTGTAACCCCCTCCCCAGGAGGGACAGCCTTTGCCTGGTAGGGTCTGTAGGCAGAGAACCAAGGGGACTGTTGGTTGCTGATAAAGAATTAACTTGGGCTGCGAAGGAAGGCTGCCCCTCCAGCTCTCAATCAACATGGGACTAGATTTTCCAAAGCAGAGGGAGCACAGCCCTTATTATATCCCAGGATAACAGGACTTGGGGACAGAAGGCTTAAGGGCCCAAGGAACCTCTGCCAGATGCTTTCAAACCATAAACCATCCCTTTGAAACACCTTCATTCACATTGTTCTAGGCTTAGCCCTAGTTCATCAGCTATTTTTCATCATTAGCTTTGTTTTAGAGTAACCCATACTGATAAAATGCTCTAAGGATCACATGAAAATATTTGAGATGCTTCTGTTCCACAGATCTCACTGTTTAGCTTGAAGCGCCATCATTACTCTGGTTAGCTGTTCTTTCTATGCAATTCAAAAGCATATATCCCTAATGTAACCTTAGTTTGGGGGTTTTGTTTGGTTTTACTTTATCAATAGACAAAAGATCCATTTTTGGATGGATCAACTCCCTCACAAAGATTAGTGACTGATAGTAAGTAAACGTCCTGTTGCACGATTATTACAAGAGAAGCTATACAAGCCTCAAGACTTAAACTTCTATTGCAAAAAGATCAAAAGGCTTGAGTCCCAGTTAAAGGCCTGTCTTACTTCTTCAGTAAGAAGAACCTTCCCTCTGTGCAAAGAGGTTATAGTATTTCCCAACTATACCTGTAGGTTTTAATATGACTATTATTTTAAGGTGCAAGATTGTACATAAATGCCCATACCTTAGTTTGTGGAAAACATGCACGAGCAAACCAGTCGTATCTGCTTGAACTGACAAGCAACTTGAAACGCAGTGTCCCTGGCTAACAGTGACTGCAGTCTATCACCACTGTTTATTTTCACTGATCATATTTAGCACTTGAGTTGAATACACTTATCAATATTTCAGCAGCAGCCCTTTGGGATATGCAGCTTATTGTTTTGAAGATGAGGAGTTTAACAGTTCAAACCAGAACCCAGAGTACTTTTTTCCTTACCTGCTTAGAAGAGATGTTGGCAGACAACTGCATGGTCTATCCAGGATTGAAAAGCTTGAAACTTGCTTCCTTTTCTCCACCCAGTACTTCTGGGTCACACACATTGGGCTCTCAGTGATTTCTTTTTTCTTCAAAGGAGTTTCATTCAGCAAAAACAAAATACCTAAAGCACTTCAGAAATTTTGAAAGAGAATAAGGCAGAAGCTCTATTTAATTTGATACTGAAATCAATGCTCCCAGCACCGGAGCAGGAGGAGAGGCAAAGACATGCTCCTTCATGACTAAGCTCCAACAGCTGCCTTGTGAGATGGATGCTGGCCTGCGCTGGACATTGGCTTGCAATCATAAACCCCTAAAATGTGCTATGTAAGAAGAGGTGAATATCAGTCCCTTGTTATCAAAGGAATAAGCAAAAGGGAGGAAAAAGTGGCTGTGCAAAAGTAACTTCTCCTCATTTTGATCCCACTGATTAAACTTGCCAAGCAACTGATGTTCATACAAATTTTCTGATCGGGGTAAATTATATAGGACAGTTTGAGCAGCACATACATGATTTATCTGATACTTTTGAGGAAGCAACTACATTAATAGTACAGAGGAAACCGAACTCTCATTGTCTGCAAGGATTTGTTTGAAAATGCATTTACAATAAAAACTAAAGGCATTAATAGCTAAGCCTTCCATCTTATTATGAATAATTTTTAATACCTTTGGTGCCCACTCAAACGTTTCAGCTTGAATTCATCTTATTTGTCTAGCCAAAAGCAGATGAACTAGGAAGGTCTTAGTATTCCCGGGCAATCCAGAGCTCTGCGTAGTAAAACGTCAGTGACTGCAGTCAGAGCAACAGAAGGATCCGCACAGAACACCTAGGACAAGAGATGGCTGCAACATGCCAGCACAGTCCCAACACGCTGTTTCAGGATTCTCCTTGACCAGCCTCAGTTATAGGAGTTGAAGTAACTGACACCTTCCAGGAGAAAACAAAAAGCAGTTCATATTCTTGATACTGGTAGAACTGCGTTAATAAACACGTTACCAATTTTGTTAGGGTATGTCCACTTATACTAACAGATAAGTAAGCCACAGGCAGTTAAATGCCAAGAGCTGGTCAATAAGCTGTATTCCACAGAAAAGCACCAGCTGCGCTGGCTGCAGAGTTACCAGTTATCCAGCCTAAGACACTGCCGTTTTGTTTAGGTAACAGTCTACCACTACACCTATTAAAAAAAAACCCTTTTCATATTAATTAATAAATTGAGTGATAAGCATTGACTGATAAAAATTGTTTCCTTTTCCACCACAAAGCCTAAGAGCTTTAGTGTCTTAATCATACGATGCTACTTAGAAGCATCTGTATCTCCTACAGAGAATGGCAGAACTGCCAAATGACTGATTTCTCCTACTAATAAAAACCATTCATCTTTTCAGCTTCACTATCAATAACTGAAAGAATCTGGCCTGGGCTTTTTTTTTTTTTTTTTTTTAAATCAAGCAAAGAAAGTTGCCACAATTGCCACAGAAGGAATTTGGAAGTTAACTCATGTTAGTTCAAAATGCGTGTCTGAATCTTGTCTGTCAGTGCAGCAAAACCAAAATGTTTGAAAGCTGATTTAAAAAGTCTCTCCCAGGAGAACTACAGCACAGGCTCAATAACACACCTCAGCTGTTCAACGCAACTTTGAGATTATGCAGAGATATTTGCATCAATTTTATGGAGAATTTAAGAATATTACAACCTTTGAAATCTTCAGAGAATAAACTGCAACAGAACATCTACACATTTAGAAATTTTTTTTGCTGAGCATTCATTTGAAACAGTAAGTCTTAGAAATAGTCCTGATAATGGTTAGAAAATCAGCAGACAAGTTAAAAGACAGAGGCATGAGATCTCCATAAAAACGTTTTTATTCCTTATCAGTGGAGACTGCATATGAAAGGAGGATCTACTGTGAGCTTTTCAACAAAAGAAACCGCAAAAAACCAGCAATCCTCCTAAGTAGCAGAGAGACTGGGGTATCCTGTTCCAGGGCAGAAGAGTGTTATCGAATCCATCTCCTTGCCCTCTTGTAACACAAGGAAGTTAGTTTTCATAAAAAGGCTAAAGAAATTATGTCAAGAAATGCCACTCTGAAGCAGCTGTCCAAGGGCAATATTTCCTCCCTCTTCCTCATCAGTCTTCATCCTCATCTTTCATTTTCTTCTTTTTCTTCTTCTTTTTCTCTGCGTTCTACAAACAGACAAACGTTGCTATGAACAAACCATAATGGAGAAGCAAAGCAACACATGTAGCTAGGCAACCAAGCTCACACTCCAAGCATCACAGCAGCTGCCATACTCAGCAGAGCACAACGCAAGAGATGTCCCCTTCCTCTGCAGCTCATGTAGTGATGTTTACAGCATGGTGGGGCTGGCAGGCAAGGGAAGCTGTGCTCTCTGCCACACTGCTGGCAGCTCAGCACTGTGGTCAGGCTGCTCCAGGCAGGGTAGCTGCGCTAAGCGAAGGAGAGGAAATGAAATCCCATGTTAAGAACTGGATTTCAAAACTGAGCAACTAGCCTGGTTTAGTCTCATTCACTCTACTGCTGTTGCTTGGAGACATCAAATGACGCTTCATCAATTCAGCAGGTACAGATTCTGCTCCCTACAAGTCCTAAACACTAGACAGATGCCTGTGGTTCAGCACTGAGGGACACCCTCCGCATCAGAAAGCATGTAGAAAGAAGAGTAAAGCTGGGGGCAGGCAGAGGAAAGGAGGGGAAACACTCTCGGTACATGTTCCCAGACCTTATTTTGTAACGCAAATCTTGGACATTACAGTGATGGATATAATGAAATAAAGTTACTACAGCAAAACTGTCCTTGCATACCATGGGTTATGCAGATAAGAATATGTTTTCCCCCCCTCACTCCATATGTTTTGGAGAGTATTCCATTCCCAGAAAGGATCAGGTAGCTGTGCAATTCTGCCTCACCTCAACTGTGGGGCTTGCCTCCTCTGCTTCAGCTTGCTTTTCCTTATCCTTTTTCTTTTTCTTCTTTTTGACAGGTTCAGCATCTTCTACAGTTGTCTCTTCTGTATTAGAGGAGGGAGAAAAAGGAAAGGCACATTGTCAGTTAAGAGTGTAAAAGGCAAAAGAAAAAGCTTTCCATGAAATCAGAGGATGCAATGACGATAATAAAAATGCACAATGCTGAATACCACACTGACCCTTCTTTACATCTCCCTACACCTATTTTCACTTTCCCCTTACCTGCATGACTAGTCCCTGTGTCCTGGTTTGAGGTAAAATGGAACCATAATCAAAATATACAACTACCTAAGACACAAGTGATGATGGTCAGACAGCACTATACACATCTGGTGCAAACACCACTCCTATATGCTGCTCCCAAAGTTTAAAACAAGCTTGCATATTTTCATTTGTCTGCCAAATTATTTTCAAGTACTCTTTCTGAAAACAAACTGTCCACAGTTTGGCAAACATTTTCACCAGCACCACAAGAGCAGTGGAAGGACTCTAAAATCCACATCAGAAGCGTGTTCAGCCAGCAGTAGCTTGTTTGCAACTGAATTCCCTATCTTGACACGGGAAATTTACTGAGACGCAGACCAGTCTTCTTAATTGTTTAGACTAGCAAACACAAAGATTTCTTAATGCTGAGCCAACATAAAGCATTTAATGCAAAAGGAGAAACTCTTTCCTGTCCTGGAAGACAGGAATTGAATTATTTACGTAAGCTGAGAGAAATGTTAACCCAAGGAAAGATTTACTAATGCCCTCCTACATTTATTTTTCAGAACTATTTGCCAACAGCTGGCCTATCTAATCACAGTGGTAAAGGCACTATGATTTACCACTTATTTTCTAGAATACATAAAACAGTTTTAGGAATCTCTGGGTAAAGAAACCAAGCAGAAATCATTACTAAGCTGACAGCCTATGCAGCAGCCAGGCTGTCACTGGAGCACACCCAAGTTAAATTTATTTGCACAACTGAGTCAGTGCCAGATACCAAGTTTCCTCAGTATGTAGTACTCATGAGCAAGTTCATGACGTAGCAACCACTGTCCTTCAGCAGCTACAAAACTGAGACACTGAAACCAGTGGCGTTTGTGGTGTGTACAGTTGCTACTGGAAGTGTGACTCAAGAAGTAGTTTTCTCACTGTACTTCCCTAAAAAACTAATCCATTTCATTTTGAAGCACATTCACTTACCACTTGCAAAAAGAACAAAAACAAAGCCAGTGCACTTCTGAAAACCCCCAAACACACAACCTGCTAACATCTTGATTGTACTTTGTCACAAGTTTAGTTCCTCAAGGCAGCAGAAGGATTACATGAGTCAAAAATACACTTCAATCTTTGCCTCTAACATAAGCTTCAGACAAAAAAAAATTGGCTTCAGGGTAAAAAATTTCTAGACATGTCTACAGGAAAATACAGCCAGATAACACATGCCAGAAGCAAAACAGTAAAAGATTCCAGATAAAGGAACTGGTAAATATCATGGTAAGTGGATTCTGCCACACACATAATTCACAGTGAACAGCATGCAAGCATAAGGCATTCAAAACACGTGTAAAAGTATCCTCACCTCCCTATGTATGACATTGGGAAATAAAAAGTAGCTGAAAAATAAGTATAAACTACATTAAAGCCACACAGTACAACAGGAGCATACGCATCACATTTTGCTATGCAACACAATTTCACTCAGCTGGACTGATAAACTATACATTTTCACGCGAAACATTGGGTGGTAACCATGGAAAAACAACTTCTTGTTATTACCCTACACGTCACCGAGTCTGACACACCAGTCAGTGGAACCTGTCACAATTTACAACTGCAGATGAGGCACTGTGCACTCACAGGCACTGTCACTTCTCACAGCTAGCAGCAGACGCCTTCCCAAAGATTTCAGTTGCTGCTTTCTAGCAAAGCTCATCACAAGACTTCATGTATTTGTACCTAGGCAGAATGAGGATAAAGGCTCCAGGGGTGCTGGTCTTTTCCCTCTGGGTGCAACACTTCTAAGTCACTCAAGCCCAGCGGGGTTTATCTGTGATGCACAGCAGCTGACAAGGAAGCCAACAGCTCTCACACCCAGGCACAGAAAGCAGCACCTGGAAAAGCAGTCTGATTGATAGCCCTGTGCAGTGCTGGAGATCACCAGCAGTAGTTCCACTCACTCTGTTTCCACCAGTTTTCTCTAAGCTTTACACACCAGCCGCACGACCCTCCCTCCTCCTCCACATGATTCTCTGCATGTAGAGAATCAAGCCCCATTGCCTATCAATAGACACCACGTTGTGATGCTGCTGTCATTTAAGGCTTTGTGTCTTACAGGGTTCACTCCATTAATTTAAGATGGTATTTCTCTTTTCAAGGGAGACCTTCCCATGTGACTAGCTGCTACTATATCCCAATGCTTAAATGCAAGTTGAGCGCTTTGCTGGGGTCACTGGCTAGCTCTGTTGGTGGTATGCAGTCTGT
The DNA here is from genome assembly GCA_013400135.1 of Rhinoptilus africanus. Classification (NCBI taxonomy): domain Eukaryota; kingdom Metazoa; phylum Chordata; class Aves; order Charadriiformes; family Glareolidae; genus Rhinoptilus; species Rhinoptilus africanus. The sequence goes on along the minus strand of VXBO01004505.1, from coordinate 233,154 downwards.
CTAGCCACATTCAAATTCAAAGACTGTAGTCACAAAAATACCTGTCCAATTTCCCTTCCCCCACCATTAAAACATGTTTTCACTGACAGCTCCTTAGGCGAATTATAGATTCTTTCAGGCAGTATCCTTCCGCTTGCTTTCTTTTTAGGTGCAAAAGGTGAAAAGTGGTTTGAAGTCATGCCTCATTCCCAGCCCCCCCTGCCAGTTCCTGTCCAAAGTACTGCTATACATGCACCCCAAACAGGGACAGAGAAAACTCCACACATCTCATCTTGCAGTAACATTTACACTTCAGGCTAGCACAATTCAAAATACTGTCTCCCTTTACAACAAACATGAAAGCAATAGTTTGACAAATCACTTTTCAGTGGCAGCTTCATAGCTTATTCCCATCCCTTAATTTCCTCTTGTAATACGAACTAGATCAAAATTGATCTGGCCGAAGAATTCCTTTTATTTTTCCCTGGACTGCTTTTCCACCACCCCCATTTATCATGCAGCTGCACAAATAGCATGGGGAAGAGGGGGCAGAGACTTCTTTCACAACACTGTGACTGGATGTGTAATCTCTGACCAGGGAAAAGCTTAATGGAGCACTGCATCAGAAGGAACAGAATTAAGAACAGCAGAAATTAAAGGTTCATACATGTTCAACTGGACACGCAACATAAATCTTAATGCTGGGACCTCCTCTGCACTCTTCTGTGTATTATGGAACTTAATGAGCTACTCAAACTTCTTGAGCCACCACCACTATCCCCCTAGCACAGCGTGGAGTCATACCAACTATACTGGAAAAGAGCATGGTCATGGTCCGTCTGGCCTGTGTCAGGGAAATCCACGTACTTTGCTGAGTGATGAAACACAAGAATTTGCAGACATAGGGGCAGTGCTATTTTAAAGGGTACAAGAGGACAGGCTGAAGGGATTAGTTCTGCATACAGGTGATACGAGATAACTAATGTCTCAGAAAACACTTCTTCCATAGCCTGAAGCAACTGGCACAGTTAGTTCTAATGCCCAAGTAGCCAAATAAAATGACTCCGTTGATATGAAGAACAGCGAAAAAGCAGGAGCTACGAACCACGCATCTGAAGGATGCCCTACCTTTTCAGGCAGAAAAACAACACATCTGAATCCCGTACTTCAGGTCAAAATAGCCAGCACAGGTTTCAGAAGGCCACAAGTACTCTGAACACTGTCCACCGCTCAAATAATTCTTGGTAGCTCAAGGATACCTGCTAAGCTGCACCCAACCCCTAAATCAGGAGATATCAATAAAGCAAAGGAAGCAAACACAAGCAGGTTTTGTGTACAAAGGCATGAACCATTGAATAATATGTTTATGAACATAAACAGCCTCTTCAGACTGTAAGTGACCAGGCTGGAAATGAACGTAATATTTCACCTGTGAGCAGCTCATGTCTGTGAGACGTCAACACTTGCTTTGATAATGCAAGGGAAGCCCAAGGGAACAATTCTGGGACTACAGTAAGGGAAGTCGGTTCAAAAGATTATCAAAAGCAGTAGCTGTGAGAACACCCACATTCTCAAAAAAGCAAACGGGCAAAGTTCAAGCCTCTGAAGTACTCATGTGTCCTTGTCTCATTATGATAAGTACAAGAGAACAAGCTGGGGCACAGATCTCAGCTTCACAGCACAAAGGATTCTCCCTCCAGTGTAACTTTAATTCTCAACTGAGTTCAGGTTCCTACAAGTTGCACCATCCATGTACACAGACACCATGAACCAAATGATGTGTGGAAAGATCACACCTCAGTGTCACCCGAGCATGAGGAGGTACAGAACCAGTGTAACTTACACTGATACTCTAGAACACGGCAGCACAGAGAAGGGGAGAAAGGGAAGGTTGACTGCTGCAAGCACAGGTAGCTGACAAAACTTGTGAGTAGCCCATGCCCAGATCTGGCTCAGGGTCTCTCAGAAGTGACTTAAAGTCATCTTCCTTTTCCTTTTTTTCCCCCTCTTGCAAGTTACATACTGGGTACTCCACTATCATAGCAAGTATTCAGCCAGCCATTTAGAGGTGCTGAAACGCACACTGGAGTGAAGAGGAGAGAGAATGTTTCTTAAAATGAACCACAATATAAAACCAGATTATTTTGAAGTCACAGTCCAAAATCTTTCTTCACACAGTAACTTATGAGGGAAGGAAAGAACTGTGTTCATAGTTCAGGTTTTAGCTCTCCACAGAATAGCAAATATTATGTCAATTCAGACTGAAATTTCCAAGTGTCATTTCACCTCAAATTATGACCTTCAATGTTTATACATCCAAACATGCCAGAGAACATTTCGATACAGAATCAAACAATATTCTTTAAAGAAAACTGGGCAAGTTCAGGTTTTACAGAGAAGAGCTTTTTTGTCTTCAAGATACTGAGACCCACTAATATGAACCTGCAGAGCAAGAAATTCTGCAAGAGTATGAGTAGGTTGTTTTTTTTTTTTTAAATGCTCTTATATGCTTACAACTGTTTAAAAGCAGATATTTAAAGTAAACTGAATACAGGCTGGTGTCATTCCATAAAGGATTATTATTATTATTTTTATTATTACTGTCATACCCAGTAAGAATAACCAGGTTTTGTAGCTGGCTATACATGTTAAGCACCACTGCACAATGCACACAGTAACATGCCAGCAGCACAGATGCAGAAACTAACCTTTCATCTCTGCTTTGAACTTCTTTGCTTTCACAGCAACCTCTGCATCTTGTTCTTCCACCTCCTGAATTTTGCGTTTCTTTGAAACAGCAGGAAGTGTAGAGTCACCAGATGGGTCAAATATTTTTACTTCGCTGTAATGAAGATAAGAAGTCAGTTTGGGTAACAAAAAGAAGAGATAGCCCCCAGGTAAGATCCTGCAGTTGAACATAAACTTGCCAACACAACCTCACAAAAGCATTGGCAAATCGATCTTGTTCAGCTAACAAAAGCACCTACAGGTTGTGAGGCCCTTTCTCCAATACATGAATGGTTCATCACTAATCGTGGCTACAGGATATACTCCAGAAAGTACAACTGTCTGATCTGAACAGAAGATATCCGTTAAGCAAGAGTTTAGTTCTGGTTTATATCTGTTCAAGGCTCTACAGAGCAGTTAAATTACCCATTAGATTGATCTCTCTGTCACTGAAAGCCTTTCTATCATAGCTGCATATGGTCACAAGCACACAGCTCCCCATACTGTGGTCCATATAAGCGTACCCTAAGGGTAAAATAAATATAAATAAATATATACACACACAGGATTAGAAGTGGCTTTACCTTTGCTTTTCTGCAGTGCCTCTCCACCATTACCTTCACAGGACACAGCTCACAGGGTAATGCCATGGCTTATCTCTGTATCATTTGTATCACCAACTTTATGGGACATGCAAATACCTAACCAGTGCCTGAAACTGTCTCTTATTGAATATTGCATGCTCCTTTGTTCAGTCCCAAACTACTCTACAGGCTGCAGAGAAGCAGCCATGCTGAAACCCAGTGCTCTTTAGTTGGACCTTTTCAGGGGCAGCTGAATCACCTAATAGCAACGAAGCAACTTTTTTCTTACTCCTTCAGAACAGAATTCTTACTGAAGGAGAAAGGAATTTTAAAACAGTAAGCCTAAACTATTCTCCCCCCAGCCACACACTGAGCATCCAAACTTCTCTAAAACTAGGAATGTGAAGTAGCTACCTTGTGCAGATTACAAAAGCAACTGAGACTAGTGACCAGACTAGCAAGCACGTGGTGATGCTAGCAGACAGTATGATCAATTCATCCTCTACACAACAGAAACTATTCTTATGGGTCTGAACACTGTATATTGCTTTACAAAAATTGATTATGCAGGCTTTTGCAAACAGTGGACTTTGCTTCAGCTAAGCCCAGGCAAGAGTTCACTGGTTTCCTTATCATTGTCAAAATACTACATGCATAAATAGATATATATAAAAATCAGCAAATAAACATAGCAAAGATAGGTAACGCACATATCTTTTTTGGAAAGAATACTGACATGCTTTACTTGAAGCTCATCACTAAAAAACTACAACACAACTTCTGAAACATCACTTTGATGTAGCTATTTCATGCAGGATTCATAGTTCCATACAGACTAAGAGATTCTTGCTAACCCCTTAGTTTAGCCCTTCAAACAATCTCCATAAAGCAGCGCTACTGCAATTTTTGTACTACAAGGACAGCTTGACAGGGACTGAGTCAGTTTCCCTTTTAGGCAGCCAGACTAAGCCAAACAGCCAGGAATTATCTGCAGTCTCTCCCCCAAGCCTAGACACGTTTACAGAACGTGTCTAACAGTAGAAACATGTCCTGGCAGGAATTCATGACTCCTTATTTCGAGAGGTCAAAACCCAGCATGTATGTTGTCTCCTCAACACCCTCCTCTCTAAGCTACTGCCTCCTTACATGCCCTGATGCTTCATTTACTGACACTGTCTTTTCAAAAGCTGCTCCAGAAATCACAGCCGTCACTACACTTTGAAATGCCTAGCATATGGAAACAAAAGTTACAGCTAGGCTTGAGAAATATGTTTGGGGACTGCAGATGGGTGCAACAGTGCTATTTTTTCCTCACAGAACTAGCAGCCAGCCCTGGTTTTGCTGAGCACTTGCCCTCTCTACACCAAAGGTTCAGCAAAATAAGCAGGCCAAGCTAAGCAAGAAGCCTGCAACCAAATTAAGCGAAAAACCCAGATGTCACAGCTCAGACTAATAATAACCTGTTCCAATCCTTAGATGTTCAGCTGCCCCAGTTGCAATTTACAGTGTCACTTCGGACACCAGAAACTGCTCTAGCAGTGTCCAGAGTACAGAGCCTCTATTACTTAAGATGCATATTACTTATTACATGAGAGACCGAAAAAAGATGAAGCTTTGCTTAATACAAGTGAATAACAAGACAACTAAGCTGTCTCTAGGACAGCTTCCACATCAAAGAAATTAATTCAAACTCTGATATTCTCAAATTTAATTTATTCACACATGCATTAAATAAAGCTGCTACATACTAACTCCCCAAACTATTCAGCTTTTTGGGCTGATGATGATAGCATCTAAATACACTTGTTGTCTGATCGTGTCAGTAATTTACTATTAGAAAATCAGGGCTGTTTCCCCAGTTCAGTGGCTTTCCCACAACAGTAAAATGTGGGAAAGTGGAAATTCCCATTAGCAATGGGACTTGTCATCAGTGTTTAAGAGTACAGAAAATGTTTTCTGGATCTTAAGTCAACTCAGCCCACAACCAAAAGTCTTCTCAGAAATAAAAATATGGACAGTTATTTATACTATGCCAAGCTGAAAGGAAAAAGTATTCACCTCTTGTTTTGATACTTGTCTGTCCTGGCCAAGGCTTTTCCAGTGCCACTTATTCTTCTTAGCTACAAGAAAAATTTACGCATGAAAAACAAATTACTCATAATGAAAACAATTCACAACACAAGTTTTACAGCTCTTGAAAGGAATTAAAAGTTGAAAGATAGACATATATTATTGGTCAGGCTCTTGTGTACCTGACGAGTCTTACACCTGGGAGTAGAATAGTGACAGGGAGGTAACTGGGGTTGAGAAAGGCCTTTCTAATATTGCTCTTCAAGAGATCAATTCAATTAAGGGGCATCTAGTACTGGATCAAACATACCACAGCCACATCACATACAACACCATACCTCTAAATTCCCAAGATCAGCTCAAATTTGTGCACACTTTTTTTGCGAGGAAAACTGCATGTCAGGGCAGGTATCACCCTATACCTGGCATAAAGTCAACCTTAAAACCATAATACAGGCCACAAACTGGATTTGAATAAATTTGTACTTGTCAGGTGATCAGTTTGTGTTTTGTTATTAACATGTCTCCTTGCCTTTGCTTCCATAGGAAGTATCACCTCCCGTGAAATGCTCAAGGACGAGCAGGCAGGTTTTTCTGGATTTTTCTTTTTTGTTCTAGCGACGCCAGTACTACAGCATTAGTATTAGATCTCCTAGCTTGGAGGGATGAACCTAGTCATAACTTACAAGATCGTACACAGCAGGCATGCCACCTAACAGAGGAAAGTGAACCCTACAGTCTCTCAGCATGCTGTGCTGATGGCAACAGATGGAACAGCAGGTATAGAGAGGCAGGAGATGCATTAGGAGAGCAACGCAGCAATTTGCAGAATAACATCTTGCTTTAGCTACAGAGAGAGCTCCTTAAGACTCAGTATCACAAGAGTTCAGATTTTAGGGAACTGTGATGGAAAATATGAGGGGAGGGGACCTAAATGCGCTTTCTTCTAGGGTGAAGAGAAAGAAGCTATGAAGCAATAAGCATATTCTTGCAATTAATACAGAGATGTAGTAGAACATAAAGGTATAATCTTATTCATTTTGTTCAGAATCAAGATTTTTCAGTATAACATAAATGAAAACAGGCAAGTAAACAAGAAAAACTGACAAACAAATGGATACAACCAGCTCACAAATACTACTACTCCAGCCAAGATTGTGAGAAACTACAGAATAAGAGTGACGCTAGATCACACAACTAAGAGAAGGGGAAAGACTCATAAAGCAGAGCATCAGAAAGTCATACCATAAACAACAACATCAGCTTCATGCGTCCCTCTGCTAGACTTACCCCCCTCTCTTCCAAAAGTCTCAGTCTCGTCTCTACTTTTAGTCTGTTCTCAGCTCCCATTTCAGCACTGGTATCCTCTCCGAGGGCATCATAACGAATAGTCAAGGCAGTCTTAGCTGCAAGCATCCGAGAAATCTGGAAAAGCCAAATAGAATATTAAATGCTAAGACTTAAGACAATGATTCACTCTGATCTGGAAACCATATCCACAAACAAAAGAACAAAGTAACCATTTACTTGCAGTATTTAGTCCAAAAAAACCAATTAGTACATAATTCTTTTAATATTGAAATACTTTTAATGCAACACCTTATTTTCTTGACAGATGGAAACATCTGAGACAGCAAGTCAGTCATACATATCCCACTCTACCCCAACCTTTATACCAGGTTAGTTTGAGGTGTAATTTCCATCTGGATAGCTCTCTCCACAATTCAACACACGTTCATCCACCTGCACTGTAAAAGCCTAAGCTATTTAAAAGCAAGTCACAAAAGTTACTAACTTTAGCACAGCAACAAGAGTGATTTTCAAGTTACACTAAACTACGTTAGCCTGTAACAGCTTAGTTTACTATCACATTGAAGAAAGTAGCAACACATCCCTTGCGAAAGCCAGCATCACATTGTAACTCATCAGGAAGGCACCTATGGACACCATCATTCATCTTTTCAAACAGCAATGAATGACATACAAAGGTTTGTGGGACAGCGGCATTTTCTATGTAACGATGAAGCAATAGAGTAAAGCAAGCCGCGGAAAGAGCCTCACTGTGAAGCTGAAGACATCTCATCAACAGATATTCATGCTCTGGAAAGAGCCCAGCTGGTAAACAACTCCACAACTCACCTTGCCTTTGTTTTTGGTGTTGGTTTGTCCCACTAGGGAAGCATGATAGATAAGGCCAAATTTAGGTGTGTCTCGTTTAGTCTTCAGTGCTCTGAAGAGTGCCTTCTCAGCACCCAGTAACTGAACTGTTGAAGCCGGGTGTTTTGCCAGATTCAAGAGGGAACCTAGAAGGTGACACAGCAATAGTAAATTGTCAGAGGAGAAGCAGGAGGCTAGATTCCTACACTATTCAAAAGTAGGAAGCTCAGAGCCATCTATTTCTACGACAGCTGCTTCGTGTATGTTTTCTGAAGGACAGATAAGCCATTTCAGTCTTTCATGCTTCAACTAACTCTGCCTTAGTCTGATTTCAGAAACAGGAAAGAAGGCTGACTCAATAAAACATGTTCCACTGGAGTAATGCCTACTCCTGACAAAGTCTGGCAGCAACAACGTGTCATCACAGAACTGCAGCATAGATAACTGAAATAAGGCTGCTACTTTGAGCCAGTCTGACTATAAAAGCCTAACGTCAGTCTGTCAGCATTTTTACCTCAGAAGTGACTGGACTATCAGCAGGAGGCTCAGTAAGTGTCTCAGAAGAGGTAGTGACTTAAGTTGCCCTCATATTCCAAAAAGAATTCAGGCCAACTGAGAACTTCATCATCACAGACTACTACCAAGCTCATGCTGGTATTCTCAGATTCCTTAAGAGCTACCTTCCCTTCCCCATGAGATGTTTATCAGGGCCTTGCATAATGCTTTTAGCTGACCGGGTCCTCAGAGAAAATCTCTGATGAGGTCACCTAACCTTTATTTACACGGATCGGTGTAACCCACCTGCATGAGCAATGAGCCTTGCTCCAACCAGTTCACCCACCATGATGGTGAGATTAGGAGCAATGGCCATCATTCTGTTCTTCAGGTAGTCGTACAGCTGTGTCCGATACTCAGAGATTTCAATCACCTGGCACAGAGAGAGTTTGGTTACAGGAATCAGTATTAGCTGACTGACAAATATCAAGTTAAATATATTGAAACGAGGAACTGCTGAGAATTCCAGTGAAAGAGACTAATAAAATGCAAAACACAGACAACCATGAGCCAGAGCTATAGAAAGCTTTATATAGGGCATATTCCCAGAGCAGAGCTACATCCGCAAAGTATACTAGATCTGCATTGCTCATTCCCTTATGCAACTTATTTTCTCAGCAAAGCTCCTGATAAAGGACCTGACAACATGCCAAAGACAGCGAAGTAGAACAAAAATACTTAGTAAGGACATTTTCTTTAGGACAAAACCCTGGAACATTCAGTCTTCACATAAATCTTTGCCGCCATTCTCTTGAAATGGGATAAATGCTCTTTCCTTGTTTCATACAAATACACACAATTAGAATGCACATAAAAAAGCAGACCGATCTAGACTGAGAACAGGAACTCCTAACCCTGCCACTCCCGGGTAAAGTCACAAAGGGATACAACTGGCATCATTAAGTCAGAGGGAGTTCACATACAATCCAGATGAAAGCAGGATAGGGCTCCTAACTCTTCTGGGGCCTCAGTGCTCCACTTTTAACCCAGGGTTTATCACCTAACTTCAAACCGGACAGATTAAAAAGAGGCTATACAGTACCATTGTCTCAAGGACTTAAAAGCACAATGACGTCAAAATTCCACCCAAAAGTTAAGACTGCCACTTTTGGATGACTGTGCAGACATCAACAATCTGAGATGGCTCAGATGAGGTAGTGACTGTGCACCCTCATGTCTATACATCAGGAAAGCAACAATATAAGAATCATCACTGCCATCACAACTGTGTTAGGAATACCTCTCCTTGATAGAAGAGGCTCTGATATGGCTAAAGTGGAGTTCCTATTGCTATTCATCCACACATACATACCTGATCACAGAGATGGATTATGTTGTTTATGTCTTCTTCTGATACTTCTGTCCCCATGGAAATCTCAGCAGCAGCCTTCACATCCTCTTCGATCTCCTCTGGTAGGATGTCAGAAACATCAGAGGAGGCAAAATTGGTTCTGTCTCCTGTGGGGGACAGATGAAAGCATGTTTGTGCTGGGGGCGAGATGAACTAGTAAAACAAAAAAAAAAGCACAGAAACAGATGGCGATAAAAGGCCAAAATAACAACAGTGAGTCAAGTCTGCTGTCGTCCTATTCCAAACTCCCAAAATACATGTCAATGTTCTGACTTTATGTTTATACTAGCTGCAAATGGTTGGAAATATTAAATTTGAAACTAGGAAAAAAGCCCTTATTCTGTAACACTGCATACTTCACCTTTTCAGTAGCTGCTTGCTGCAAAATTTTCAGTCACAAGATTACAAAGGAATAATTCCAGGAAGCAAGCAGTCATTTACCGCTAACCAAGTCTATGTAATTCTTCCTACAATTGGGAAAAAAGCTCCCTTAAAACCACAAGTTTCTCTGGACTGCAAACTTGACTATTTAGAAAAAAAATAAAAAATCATCAATACAAAGCACATGCCTAAGAGGTGACGCAAGCATCCAAAATATTATAGTGGTCATTCTTTCTGCTCTTATGAATAATTATAGGAGTTGTAGTCTCCAAGAACACCCACAAACAGGCAGCAATTCTCTTTACATCAGTTTTTGGCAGCTAGCTTCCCAACTGCTCTGCTGACTAATTGCGATTCTAAGAAGATATGCTGGTGGTCCATGAAGAACTGACCAGTTACACGCTATTAGCTTTCTCTTGAGCTTCAAAATGGTAAATTGCATCAACACACAGATGCAAGCATACACTACTTTTCTACTGGCCCTATTCATGCTGTTGTTGAAGGTAGGATTGTACACAGGTCATGAGTGAGTGGCTGGTTTACAAATCAGTGCCATTAACGCATTGCATACTAACATGCAACATTCTCCAGGCTCATGTCTCCTTATTACTCACCAACTTTCCGCACACATTTACAGTATGTTAGGTTATCTGTGATGATTTTGCCCAGTTCAGGGAAGTGCCAACCATACCATTCCCTACAGCGCATGATGTAGTTATTCAGCTCTTTGTCCAAGTCATCAAGAAGTGCTAAGAGAAAGAAGAATGGACTTTTTTTTCTAAAAAGGTAATCTAAAAATGGAAAACTCTCAAATCAACACATTTAAATAGTGTAAAGGGAGATAAACTGAAGTACTTTATCCCATAAAGACTGGAATGAAACATAAGCTGCATAATCCCAGGCACAGTATTATAGAAATGTTAGAATTCCCTTGGGTGTGGCCTGAAAGTTTCGTCACTAGGACTGCCTTGGACAGGCTCCTTCTACAGCTGTAAAGCACATTCCCCTGGAAGGGGAGCAGGAGCCGGTTATTCTTCGTCTCAGTCAGCCAAAGTGCTACACATAAGATTAATGTAAAACTTAGACATCTAATAAGCTTTAAGAAAAAATGTTTAATGGTGAGAAACCGATCATGTATTCAATTATTTGATTTAAAAGATTGTACTAAGCCCTCCAGTTGCCTTTATAATATAAGTATACCTAACACAAATTCCCCAGGCTCACCATTTACCAGATATGACCAATGACCGAATTTACTACGTAAGAGTATTAACACCCAGACCATATATTGCTACAGAGCCCTGAGGCTAAAATATTTCCCGCTAACACAATACCAACATTTCCATCTGTTGTCTCAGTGGTAGTGACGAAGGAACTGATTTAAATCATTAACTTCAGCTTAACTGTGTTTCATCATTGACAACAGTCTGGGAATTAATAGTAAAACCAGGATTCCTCACCACTTCCTCACCACCTCACCAGCTTCACATCAAGCATGCCGATTACGATGTGTATGTCTTCAAGGAGAAATGAGGAATGGGCTTTCCTAGCTGTGTTTACAATTTCAGTCTGTTCACCATTAAGAAAGAAAGTGGCATTACACACTGTAACGGGTTTAACAAGCCTAACATAAATGTGTACTTCTAGATTGCTCTCTCTGTAAGATACCACTAAAGCGGTCAGAAAAATCCTGTCCTACCCATTCTCACAACACTGCTCAGAAGGGAGACATGTTGGGAAATGAAATCCTCAGAGGACTGAACTTACACTACCTGTATTTCAGCTGATCTCTATGCTAAGAAAAAGTGGACATGAGTTTACTTTATCACCCTAAAAATGCACCTGCTTGTGGAAAACCCTATGAAGAAAACACACCTTATGCCTAGCTAAACACCAACACCCAATTTACTGAAACCGGTTAAGAGGAAATTGACAGCAATACTTTTCTGTAACCAATGTAAAGTAGTCAGCTATCCTAAGCTGAACCATTAATAATTTAAACTCTAAATATACTTACAAATTGCCTGGATAATCATGGTATCTACTTTGTCTGGACTGAATTTCAACTTGTATCGGGAAAGGCTGAGGAGACAGAAATACAGTTTCATCAGCATCCTGACATCCTGCTGCAAAGCACGTCCCACCTGCTCCTATTTTACATGAATACTGCTATCCATACATTCATTCTTACCAGCCCAGGTTTATGCCACTGACTGCTCACAGCTGCGGCCAGAAGCCACACTGACACAAGTTTCACAACAGCTCTGACACATGTACATGCACATAGCCCACGACCAGAGTGAAAGGGAAAGTTAAGGCTATCTGCATCACATGCAGCTGACCAAACATGAGTGCTGTGGCAGGAAATTGGCTGTTGGTTTCTTTCTGCACAGTTCCCCACAAAAAGCATTTGTCAACAGCATTTCCAGTTCTGCAGTGGCTGAAGGCAATCTACAAAACTGCACCTACCCAGTAGCAAATATCAACAACTCTAATGCAAAGTAACAAAAGAAACTTCCTGGAACAGATACTTACTGTCTCAGAAAGCCCATTACCATCTGGCTTTAATGTATGTTTAAAATTTCTCAGTATGCTACATTAAAAGACACTTGATATCAATGAGGACATGCATCTTTAAAGTCCTTTTTCAACATTAATGTGCATTTTCTAAGCAAACATGCATCTATTTTTAAGGAATTAGAGAACAGCTTTGCTGTAGCTAACTTGCCAATGGCTCGTGTACAGAACAAGATCACATCAGAATATGACAGCATGACCCCATGCTGATCCAACAACTTTGAACTGCTCCACTAAACCCAAAAGGCAGCAGTAGCAAGGTGGGAAGACAACTCTGCTTTAACATTTATATCATGTATTATATGGGTATTTATTCTGGTATGAATCAGTAAATCATGGTCTTCACCTTGTCTCTCGGTGGCAACGGAGATTTAAATGGCTCATTCGACTGCTACAGAGACATTTCAAATCAAATCCTAAAGTACTTGACATGCAAAGGAAAGCTACCAACTTCAACTCTGGGTGAAGATTAAGATTTCCCTAAAGGGTAGATGCAAATTGGAAAGCCCTTCCTTTATAAAACAAGACTTCAGATAAATACGTGCCTTGACTTACAGAGTATGAGACCACATCACATACTCGGAGACACTGTAAGCAACACAGAGTAGCCAACAACACAGGAGCGGGACAGACATGGGATGAAATAGAGCTGTTCTAGGAACTCACCTGTGTGCCAGACCCAGACACATAGCTGCCATCTCTCGAGAAGGGAGGCCTGTAATAAGCCCTTCAATCTGCGAGCGAATTCCTCTCATCAGCTCTGTAACCATTGGGCTGTGTATACAACTCAAATTCAGCTTGTCCTGCAGAACGGAATCAACGGCCCAAAGTCAGGCACAACAATGACATTCCTCTAAAGCCAGTAGCCTTATCTCATTGTACTCATTATATATATTCCCATTGCATTCCTGTGATCACACAAGAGTTTCAGTCATTTTTGATGCTCAAGGTAGCAATACCCCCAACTCCCTGCAGAGTTAACATTTTCAGTTTGAAGAGGAGATTTATAATTAGTTCTCTATCTCCTGTGTAGACACTGGAACCAAAGAGTCAAGATTTTGCAGTTTACTAGAAGCAGTTTGGCCACAGAGGAAAAATTCAGAGGTAAAGGGTTGGGGGCTTTGAAAAAGAAAACTGAAGAATTAGTTCAAAGTCCTTCACATTACTCACTTTAACACTGAATTCGCTTAATTTTGCAGCCTACATTAGCCTCCTAAGACAGCACGAGGAGGTGGTCAGAAGAAAAATCACCGTAACAGGGAGCAATCAGACACAAGATGGGAACCTGGTATTCAACACCCAGGAGATACTGAAGAAAGCAGCCCACCTCTACTGTACTCTTCCTTCCCTTGGCAGGCAAGGGCTGAAGGTTGCGCACAACTGCTTTAGACAGAGGAAGGCAGAATGATGCGTATTGCCAACAGGACAGTGAGTCGTCACTGCACTGCTGCTGCATCTGTTAGTGAGGAATAAGTGTGTGTTTGGTTCCTATCTCCTCACACTCTTTTTCTGGATGGGATCATCCAGGAAAATTAGGAAATTTAGGAAAATTAATTTATTTAGGAAATAGGAAAATCAGGAAATTTCCTAGGAAATTAGGAAAATTATTTTTTTAATCTGCAGAGTTTATAACCAATTTTTAAGAGAGAAATCAAGGAAACCTGAACACCTCCATGCACTTTTACCATATCATTCACTTATGTACTCAAGACAACATCCTCCCAGTGTGCACATAGTACACATTTGCTCATAAGATTAGGTATCTTCCACACTGCAAACACAGCATTGGGAGTGTAATCCATTGTTAATAACTGCAAAATCTTTGAAAAACTACTGTAAGATTTCAGTAGCAGGAGACAAAAGGAAGAATGGCAACATCGGTTATCACCTTTATGACACCTCCAAGCTTGGCATCTGCTACAGCCAACTGTTCATGGGCATCTTTTGCCACTATCTTCTTGAGAATTTTCTTCAAGTTCTTACTGAGTTTGCCTTCTACAAGAGCTGTGGATGCTGTATAAAACAAAAAAAACAAAGATGCAGGTTTTTTGCCCTCCTAAAACCTGCAAAAATAGTACTCCTAACTTGGTATTTTTATTTTAACTGCCCACAGTAGCTTCAGCCTGAGCTGCAACACTACTTCACCATGCAGGGGCTGAAATCAAAATAGAAGAAAATTATATACTTGCCCCTTTGGAGGCCTAAATCAAAAACCCTTCTCCCAGTTGCCTCTCCTTTCTCCATGTGGTTTCACTTCTATTTCTGTCAATTTTGTTTAAGGATCTCTACAAACAGCATGCCATATGCTTTAGATATGTGTTTAACATTTCCGAAGGCAGGGTTATATGGGAACACTTTGTGTATCATTTAATTAATGAACCATTTTCCAGGTCTCTTAGTCAGCAACCATATCCTAAATTGAGTAATGGCTTATTTGCATCCTCTGATGATGATGATGTACTATCTAAAGCCCAGCAAAGAATGATGCCAAGCACACTGACTGGACAGACAGACCTGGACCTTTTTAATATAGAATGTAGACTGAAGAATTTTAAAGGGATGTTCTTCATTCTCAGTATTAATAGATCTGTAAAAGCTTTACAGTCCCACACAATATATTTTAAGCAGCCACTTATAAAACTCTCTTTGTGGGTCAGCTCTGTGCTCCACTGAACTTCTGTGATTGATGCAACATCTTCATCACAGTAAATAGAGCAGAAGCCAGTGATTTTCGATTTCTAGAACCTGAATGAAACGTAAGGGTAAAATCAAAGTGCTCTGATGAGTTTCCTCTCAAGCTTTTTACAACAGAGGTAAGTTTCCACATTTCAAGCTGGCCAACAGCTTCTAATCCACTTAAAACAGCCACATACATAGTCTTTCCTTCAAAATAAATGGAACATAGGTAGCCTGAATAATCCCACCCATTTCAGATAAATAAACCTGAAGTAAAGTAGTAGAAGTTTTTTGGGGGGATGTGTTGTTTTGTTCTGTGAGGGTGGTGTGGTGGGTTTCTTTTAATCCGTCTAACTACATCTGAATCCAAACCAATGCAAAACAACATAATCCAAAAAATATGCCAGGGATAGGAATATACAACAGCTTCAGTCTCACAGCTGTTTCACTTGCATCTCACACGTGATGGTAGCATCTCCATTCTTGTTTCAATAACTTCCTTCATAAGCTGTCCCTACCACATCAGAATATGAACATCCATTCTTTAGACAAAAATGTGACCTGGAACATCCATCTACTGATGTCATACAGCACATTAAGCAGTCATAGTTACACCATTTCTGAATTATTAACTAGAACTTTTATCATTTCTGTTCAAACTAGGCAACAGTATCCAGCATTTAAGCACTGAATTAGTCAAAATTATTGAATACAAAGCTTTCTATTTTGTTTAAACTCCTGAATTTCTTTCAAGTGTAATACAGGCATTATTTTAGGCTGAAAAAAAACACAGGCATAATACGCATCCATAAAACAAGGGCAGTTGTAACAACATATGTACTCCAATATCTGCCTGATGTCTCAGTGGTAGTGACGAAATGTTGACTCAAATCAGTTATATTCAGCTTCAACAAGAATCCATCATTGACAACAGGCAACGTGTATCAATGAAAAGCTTCTACATGGTGCTCACTGGGGAGCTGTTTGGGAAATAAGCATGGTATGAAAAGAAACCAGACTTCATTACATTTCTACGGTACTGGATGGATGACCTCATAAAACAACACACAGAGGTGACTTTGAAAAATTTGTAATTTAAAAACTAAGCAAAGAAACAGAGCAGGGACAGAGGTGAGTAATGGGTGAACTAGTGCATGATTATTTTTTTTTTTTTTTTAGAATGGTGTTAACTCACTTACCAGCAAGTGCTTCTGTTGTGTCCTGAAATTTTTCAAAGTGTTTTAGCTTTACTCTACAGAAGAAAAATACAAACATGTAAACAATGTACATAAACCAGATGCTAGAACCATTTTACTTCTTTTTCCTGACTCAGCTATTATAGTTCCCTTCTTCTCCCTAAGACTGCAAGAGATCAGAGATCAATATCCTGATCCTCAAACAGAAGGAAGAGCAATAAACTTGCTGATTAAGTTTGAGCCTGATGTGACTTTTCAGCTGGGTCCCACAAACTTTATTTAAAAAAAAAAAGTAATTTTGATTTAGCATTTCTAGGATCAACATCATCAGAAAACCTAAACCCCCTTTTGGTTTTGTAGTTCATATTTAAAGACAGACATCATCCATTTAGTTTTCCATCACTGCACCCTGATTAACTAGGTGTCACTACAGATTGATGATAGCATATTCCCACTCATCTTCAAAAGGAAACCTTCTGCCTCTGTGGAATGCATAGCCTGCACAGCTCAGAGTTAACATGCTTTTCAACCAAATGCATCTTCAAAGACTTCAAAATTGAACTGATTCATTGCCCATGAATCCTCAAGTCCTTCCTTGTAATTAGATGTTAGAATAAAAGTTCTGAGATGAGCTTAAAACAAACAACAGAAAATTCTTCCATGTCCTAACTGCTGACCAAAGCCAAAAATCATACGGATGGTGTTTAACCACACTGTGTCAGATCCTTAGGCCCAGCCTCCCTCTCCCCCTCACATAGTCTGTGGTGTTGATATCTGGAGTTACAGTTAAGAAGTTATCTCAATCCAGTAAATTCCTTGTCAGGGACAGGCATTTGACTAATCCCAGTTGTGATTAACCACTGCTCTTTGTGAGTCAAGTATCTGCAAAGGAAGCAAGGTCACAGATAAAGCTGAATGCTTGAGTTACACATTTGTAGAGCCCAGCAGAAGCTCTAGGCTTATACTGATGCCTTTTCAGAAAGGCAGAAGAGATAGGAATTACTTTGATCAGAGTAAAGATCCATTAAGAGCCACATCCTCTAGCAAGTGGCCAAGATGATGTTTCCAAGATAAGATTAACAATACTACAAACAGGCAGATGTGGGATATTCCGGGTCCTCCTGTAAATACTGTTACAGAGCTGGATAAATGCAAATCACAAGGCATAGCTTGTTCAGAGGTATCCATTATAACCAAAGCTGGTTAGAAATCCTCCAATAAAAACACCCTAGACAGACTTGGAAGGAATCCACCATTGTCCCCAGTTTTAGGGCAATTTGCCAGAAAGGCCAACTTGGTCAGTGGACACTGCAATCCCTGTGCAGCTAACACACTGGTGCTAACACTCACTGACGGCATGGGCAACAATACTAACTCCCAAGTCACAGCAATGCACACGTTATTACTTTCAGATGGATTAAACTTTTTTCTTTTTTAAGAATTTCCTGTCCATGAGCACAAAACCCCATCGTTTCAGCCAGTTCCAGCATTACAAGCTTAGATGTTCTTGTCAAAACATCCAGATCTCCTTCAAATATTGCTCAATTTTTTGCTTCAGTGGCACATAGTAATGACTTCTGCACCTTAATTACACTGCAAGGAAAAACGACTTATTTCTTTGACATTCCATTTTAAGTTTCTCTGAGTAACTTCACGTTATCATTGTTCATAGCTTCTAGGTTTTATAATACTGAAAAGTAGAAATCAATACTTCCTTCTGAACCTCAGATATGCGTAACTACAGGCAGTCACGTCCTTCCAAAAGTCAGGCCGCTATCCCCACATAAAGCTGCTTACATTTTGTTGGCTTTTTCAGGAGTTTCAAATTCTTTCCACAAACTGTCAACTTCTTGGAGTTTTTTCTCATTCAGAACCTGTGGGAGAAAAAAACCAAACACAACAAAAAAACCACACAATTACATTTAAAGCACTTTTGAACAACCTTCAACCCTGCATTCAGCAGAGCAGATCTAAAGCAGGCTTACAGTGTACACAACCACTGGAAGTTAATACTGATACAGTCAACAAACTCAATTTTGGTGATCTCCAGTTTCATCACTCTCTCTCAGCAGCTTTATCCTACTAATACACACACAATATTGTTGTGTTTTCAACTGAATTACAGAAGTTGCTCAATAATGGCTGGGGTTTTCTGCATCTGCACATTAAAGCAAAACCCTCTCCTTGTTTATCAAAACTGGGCTTTGCTCCACCTCCTCTACAGGACTCATTCACAACCCCAGTGACCCAAAACCAAACCTGCCACTACTTTGGGAAAATACAAACATGTCTGGGACACCTAACAGGAAGAAGTGATCCCACAAGTTGCTTTCATTAATCTGAGCTAGCTCAGGGAAGAGAATAACCCTATAAAGAAGACTTTTCACCACAGCTTTGTAAGTCAACTGAGCCAAGAATTACCTAAGAAGCAGCAACAGCTTAAATCCACCCCTGTAGAAAGGGGATCTCCCTCAGTTTTTAAATGGCACAAGCTATTACAATTATACCCCTAGAGCTTACACACATTTCACAAAACACAGAGTGTACTGCAAATTCCTAGAAAAGTGCTCAGGGGAACAGGACAATCAAGACTTTACACCTCACTCAAAAATCTTGTTTTGTCCCCACAACACAAACGCAACACAATTGCAATTTGACTTGGTACAGTGCAGAAATCATTCTTGGGATTATGAGATTTTGCTCCCCTGCAGATTTTTAAACCTAGGTCAAAAGAGGTTGTCTTTTTAAATTCAATTAGTACCTGAGCAAATAAACATACTAACTCATTTCCCACAGGACTCTGAGGCACAGAAAAATCTTGGGGCAGCTCTTCCTTTCCTCAGCCTGCTGATTCTTCGCTCCAATTCATCTTTCCCATCCCATGGCCTACAGAATTTTCAGCCTCTATAAACAGACATGGACGCATAGAGAAAAAAAATAAGGTTGTCGGGGTACAGAAATTACATGCCTGTGGATATTTTGTGTCCTGCAAGATAGTAATACTCATTGGAAAAAGTCTTCCGAGACCTAGAATATGGCTATGCCCCATTTGCCTTTACTATCTAGACTGTTTGCTCCTCTGAAGGGAGCAACACCTACAAGAGAATACCTGAGAGCTACCCAGCTTGCAGAGGACAATAGCTCTTGATCACCAAGGCATAAAGGCAGAGCTCAGTCCTGCTGGCAATGGACATCTGTGGGCACTGCTGAAAAGGTAAGTGGGTGGCCATGACTGTCTCCCAAAGTCTGGAAGTGTAAATTCTGTCCAACCCTCAACTAACCAGAAAGCAAAAAAAACAACGCCAAACAACCCCCCAAAAAACTCAGCAGAGGCAATCTTTAGAGACTGCTTTAAAAAGGAAAAAAAAAAAAAAAAGCTGAACTCTACAGAGAATATTTTGATACAGAACAAACACACAAGTGTAACAATGGCCCAAGTCTGCAGCTGAACAGCAAGGTGTCTAGGAAGGGAAAGCTATGCGATCGAGAGCCTTGCCCTGCAGATGTGCACTGCAGCTGGGGCTCGACGTGGCTGGCCTCGGCAGCTGCAAACAGAATCAGCACAGAAAAACCTGAGCTTGCCTCAAAACATATATTTTAATAAAATACTATTTCTGCTCAGTTCCAGCAGACAGCTTTGACCTTTCCCAACCCACCCAGGCAGGCACCATTTGCAGCCTGCTGCCTTTCCCAGGCTCTGAACGCCGCTCCTTGGTGCCTGGTGCCCTCTAGCCGCCTGGCACACAGGCCGCAGCCGGACCCCAGGAGGGCTGCCAGGCTTCTGCACTGAGCCTCCTTCATTTCTCTTTGCCGCTCCTCCTACCTTCAGAAATTAAAACATGGGTTATTTTCAACCTCTCCTGGCCGCTGTGAGAGGTTAAAAGGCCTTGGCTCACTGCACAAGAGGTTTGAGCCTATGCAAGAGGTAACTGGGTTTTTTTGGTTGGTTTGTTAGTAATTTGGAAGGTGCAGAATACTAGCCCATGTGGACATACAGCAAGCAAAACCTTCAGGCAAAGCGCTGTGTGTTTTAGTTCCCCAGGTATAAGTGTTGAGGGAGACAGGACAAACAGAACAGACACTATCTGCTTTTAGAAGTATTTCTGTCTTCTCCCTGAGACTTATGTCTTAAAATCCTCCTTGCCTGAATTGCACAGCTGCAGTCCAACGAAGAGGAAAGGTTTCAGGGCATATGAAGCAAACGCAGGGCTCTGTAGAGCACCAAGGAGTAGTTCTGCAGCAGGCTAGGGCAAGAGAAACCAGCACCTTGCTCTCTACACCGACACTTGTGTTCACACAAGCGCTACAGACTTGGGGAGAAGTNTATCAAGCATTAGAACAGGCTGCCCAGGGAAGTGGTGGAGTCACCATCCCTGAAGGTACTTAAAGGACAGGTAGGCGTGCTTAGAGATGTGGTCTAGTGGTGGTTTTGGCAATGTTAGGTTGATGGTTGGACTTGATGATCTTAAAGGTCCTTTCCAACCTCACCGATTCTATGATTCTAAACTAGACCCATAAAAAAGCCTGAAGGGAGGAAACCCAAGTGTTGTGATCAAACTCCATGCGCAAGCTGGCGGAACAGCACAGGCACCAGCACTCGAGCAAGAGAAGGGGCCAGAGGGGCGCCCGGCACCGCAGCAGCTCTAGTTTAGACTGGTTCAAACCACCGCGGAACCGCCGCCTCTGAGCCCCCTCGGGGGGAGGCTGAGGGAGGGCCGGCTCCCCCCCGCACCCATCCTCAGCTGGGCCGGGGCAGCCGGGGCCCGCCCGGCCGGCGGGCGAGCCCGGCCCTCA